>CM068376.1:347537711-347596894 GCA_034769895.1 Magicicada septendecula
ATATTGTAGCAAAATGACTGTTAATATGACTACTGTGTTGATCTGTCATGTCTGAGAAAGTTTATCAGGGAGAGATTATCAACCCTACAGAGTTGTAAAATTTCTTGAAAATAAACGAAGGTATGTCCCACTACACATGATGTCAAATCCAATTTGGTTAAGTCTTGTGTTAGTTTGTTCACAGTTTTTATACTACAAATTGATTCTATCTTTTGCATAGCATTGTGTCTGTCTGGTTACCTCTCTCACCTTGTCAGCTTCACCTTCTTGCTCTCTTAGAATGACTACATAATACGTATACATAGTTGTTGACAACTAACTGTGGCATACCGTGTAATGGACTTGATTTTTAGCTATAATGTTTCTTCCATTTCTTGGAATCATGGCCTAAAGATCCCCCTCACTTCTGTAAAACAAATACTGTCCCCCTCACCACATTAAATATAAAATTGTTTTAAACATTTGCCATCAATATTAATTCCTTTATTAAATCGGTCTTATTTTTTAAAATCCTATCAAAACCCAATATAAATAATTTTGCAGTTATTGTGACTCATGTTAACTTATTACCATGTAAAGAAAATAAACTTGTGAACAAACAGACTCAGTATATAATTTCTGTTTGTTGCACAGATCAGTGACCAGACGTGTAATAAAATTTCACTGAAGGATTGACAAGGTGAAGGGGAACAAGGAGACAAAAATTTGTTACATGAATCCACTATAGTTAGGCAATTTTCATTCATTTCCTGCGCAAGCTGTAACATAGCATGTGTCTGTTCTATTCCTCATTCTCAATCTGTTTCCATTGTTCAACTCACTGGTTTACAATCTCAGAAACATGTTGTTTTGTCTTTGTTTCTTTGATGGCAGGTTCACAGAATGTTGGATACAATAAATACATCTGTTTCTTTTATGAATTTGCTAACTGCTATAATTTTTTTTATTGTTCGACTAAGCTTTTCGTCATTACTGACATCTTCAGGTCTTAAACAACGTCTATCAACTGTACGTTGTAGGCTTTTATACTTATACAACGTACAGTTGATAGACGTTGTTTAAGACCTGAAGATGTCAGTAATGACGAAAAGCTTAGTCGAACAATAAAAAATTATAGCAGTTAGCAAATTCATAAAAGAAATAGTAAGGATGGCTGCTAATTTAAACAATACGAAGAATAAATACATCGTTTCAATTTTGTTTGCACATCTTCACAACACGTTTTTTTACCCAGGATATTCTCTTCACCCTCCTGTATGGTGTGCAAGAAATATTTTTCAAGTCCTATCAGGTTTCTTAAACATACCAATTTCCTTGTCTTTACAATGTTTAGAACTTCAGTATTCTCATTTTATATCTCTGCAGCCTCAACATTATGAATTTTGAGAGTGGGTGATAGTTTCATTGGTTTCCTGTAATATATAACAAATACTTCCATTCTTTTTTTGTTTCATTTTGCGTTATTCATGCTTAACATAACATAACTGCATGACCTCTGTTCTTCCTGCCCAGATGTATTCTATTCTTATCCTTATCTTTTCTTAGTTGAAGTTATTCGCTTGTCCTTGGCAAGTACCACTCAATTTTATGTTCTTAGCAAAAACAGCAATTAACTTGTTTTCTGTTAGAACAAGGTGATAGTGTACTATTATTAGCAGGGGTCTGACAAGTCTATGCCGCATCCTGCATTTCGATCGCCATTTCTCCCTATCTTTCCAGTCATCGTCTTCAATAGCTCGATCTCTCATGCTTTTCCTAAATTCCTGTTCTCCACTGTGTTGTCAGTCATCCTTTTCTTCTCCTGTTTTGTGGTGTGAAGTCAATGCTTTCTTTGGCCATCGCTTCTCCTCCATCCTCATTATGTGACCATACCATAGCAACTGTCTGGATTCTATTCTTTCTAGTGTTGTAAATATGCGCCCTGTTTTCCTTCTTATATCTTTGTTTCTAACATGTTGCATTCTAAAAATATTACACGATCTTCTTAAGAAGTCCATTTCCACAGTTTCTATCATCTTTTTCTCTTTACCTGAAAGTTTCCAGCATTCGCAGCCATAAGTTAAAATGGGCTCCACAATAGTTGTGTAGATTGTCAGTTTAGGTTGAAGTTTCATTTTGTTCGACCAAAGTAACGAGTTTAGCAAACGAATAGCCATTTTTCCCTGTTGTATCCTATTTTTGATGTCATTCTTTGTTGTTTCATCTTCTGAAATAATGCCTTCCAAATATTTGAATTCGCTACACTTTCCGATTCTATGGATTTGCAGATCTGGGTCTTCTTCTTGCATGTCTCCTATTTTCAGATATTCTGTTTAGTAGTGTTTATGTTTAGACCCCATTTCTTGTACTCCTATTTCAATTTTCTAAACATATAGTCTGTGTCGTTGATAGTGTACTGACTAAAAAAAAAAAGACCTATTACAAAAAGCTGTACTTCACTGTTATAGTTTACAGAATGTATTACTAAAATATGGCAGCTTACTGGAACAGGTAAATAAAAAATAAAAATTAAGTACTGGTACCATTTTGTTGCTGTTGGGTTTGGGTTAAACATACTACAATCACCTCACTTGGTATACATCATACTAAATACAAAGTCTGATCAAAACGTTCATGCAATTTTAGTTTATCTCTACTGGATACGCTAACATTCTGTACAGCCTTCAGCTCACTCAGCAATTTTTGTTTAATATCTTCAATAGTGACGAAATATTGTTTAGCATTGTATCTGGAAAATGGAAGTTGCGGTGTGATTACAATCCTGAGTAAGTTCGGTGTTGGTGTATTAGGTGATCTTTTTAACATTGTACAATGCAATGCAAGATTGAAGAACTTGTAATAAATTATAAAGAAAGTAAAATAAACTACTTTAACTTGGTGAAAGTGTTAAAGAAGGCTTCTGGTAAGTCTAATATGAATGAATGCGTTGTTGACAAGTGATACAAAATCTTCAAAGATAGTTGTGAAACTGGGCTGCCCGTGTGCAGTTTAACATTTGCCGCCCACCTGAATATACTTTTCATATCCCTAATTTGCCACACATTTAATATTATTTTAATTAAAAATTGATGCGGACATAAATAATAAAATTGACAAAAAATAAATATATTTTTCAAAAAACTTATTTAGCTGAGTACTTACATGATATAAGAGGAAGATGTGCTATAAGTGTTGAGTACATTTTCAAAAATATAATAGTTTATTTGTGGCAATGCTAGTAATAGCACACTACGACAATGCTAATAAAACAAATTTCAAGAACTCAATAAATGTTAATGTCATATACCTAGACCTAGTCGGTATTGTTTTAATTTATTTTGCTATACCTGCAGATGAATCTGGCAGTCTATGGCCACCCCTTTGGTTTGGCCGCCCCCGTGTGCGGTGCACATTTTGCACATATAGGTATCGGCGGCCCTGTTGTGAAAGAATTGAAGATTGTGGAATTGTATTGCGAAAGTGAAAGAGTACTGCTTGGGCATTTTTTACTGAAGCTATTTCTAGAATATGTCCACATTCTAGCCCAAATCTAAACTATGGATCCAATATAGTAAAAAACTTACTATAGTACAATTACTATAATAGTACTTAGTATAATGTTTACTAATAGGTGTACCAACATTACCATTAAAAAAAAAAACAGTTTTGATCAGATATTTTATTATACGAGAAATTCAAAAATCACACAAACCTTTAGATTAAACCTCATAAATGTAAATCTACCATAAACTAATTGGTACACTTGTTTTTCTTAACCTAGAAGCAACTCCTACAGTCAAAACAATGTTAATGCCATTATTTTGCATTAGCTATTACTGATGTCTAATTTTACTGAACAAATCAATTTACTTTAATTAAAACATACCAAGGTGACAGCAATTAAAACAATCAGAATTTAGCAATGGATACAACAACCAGTGCAGAGACATACCTGCATGTGATCTGTCTGAAGTGGAGACGCACTGGACAGAGAAGAGGCACTACTGTACAGTGTGCCTCCACGGGCCTGGCTAGTTGACATCTCTTCTCCGTCGCTGTTGATTAATGTTACTTCTCTGTCGCTGTCAACAACTATGCGACTACCACCTATGTGACACATACAGAAAATTAAACGAGTCCCTTATACAAGGCATAATTAATTATATATTTTATACCAAGCTACCAGCAGTTTCCAAAAGGTTGGTTAGAATGCACAATTCCTCACCAGATATCTTACTAAACTGGTTTTATATTGTTGGCTGACACATGGGCAATTTGATTCTGCAGTGTTTCACTGGAAACCTTTAGATTTTACTTTTTACACCATGAAAACTAAATGAACTGATTTAGAACATCACTGTAAGGAAAAATATTATGGAGACATAATTAGTTCAGATCACACATTAATTAGTTTAAATTTATATTCAGTATACATGCTTTTTCTAAAAACTTTGATTTATGGAAGAAAATCTTAACTGAGGTGATGTGAAACTCTTTACCTTTCTCAAAACAAAGCTGGGAAACCGGGGGTTTCATCATGACTTAACTACGGCAAAAACTATGTAGTTATTCTTTCGAGCCTGAGAAAATATTTCCAAGGCATTAACGCTTTTGGAGTACTTTAATTTTCATCTGTTCTACAAAAAGTTATACGAATTACCATGAAATAAACTTATCTGTTATTACAATTACCTGTTGAGTAAGGTGAACTAAATAATTTTTACATCACACACACACACACACACACACACACACACACACACACACACACACACACACACACACACACACACACACACACACACATGGATTATCTGAATACATAACCCATGGTCAAGTATCATTTTAGAAATATTTAGTACCATAACGGAAATACATATGGTTATTTCTTCTGGAATTAACATATGATAACAAGATAATTAACACTGTCAGTTTACTGAATTACAGATTACACTTAAACTTAAAATTAAATTTACTTTTTATTACTTAGTGTTTCATGATTATATTCAATGTTCAATTTAGAGTTAATACTGTTTGTATCCAATGGCATATAGTACCACACTAGTCACAATCTCTAAATCATTCATAACTTTCTATCTGATATTTCTTTTTTGTGAATTACTAAGAGGCGTTTACACCATATTCAAAAATATGCACTATTGTAATTCAACAATATTTCAAAACAGTTCCAATAAGTGCAACAAATAATTATTGCCATTCCCACAAAAATTACTGCCATGCCAAAAAGCAGAAACTACGTGTAGTACAACAAACAAAATCTGAAATAACCAAACAACCATAATCACTGACCGTTTCAGTACTCAGATGAATAATGCAAGTTGACTAACACACAAAACTGAGACACAAAGCAAGTTGAGTGATAACAAAATTGTGAATCTACATCACAACTGTGTTACACACAAAGGGATAAACTCACATTCTACTTGGCTCCTAGTAATATGCAATTGTTAGAGGATGTTATTAGCTAAAATAACTAACATTAGTTTTTCTGTAAGAAGTAGGCTGTTGTAGTAGGCAACCACGAGTGACCAATTACGCTATTGTCCATATTTTTTTCAAGTAATTGAGAAACCAATGAAAACATGATCTTCCTCAAACAGACTAAAAAGTTTTTTTCATAGCCAGCTGTATAAGGTTTCATGAAAGGAATAGTGCTGAAGATACTATATTGCACTTTTATATCCAAAGACATAGGTTGTCATAAATCAAAACTATACAATTTCCTATTTACTTATAGATTTTTCAAAACATTTTGACTTTGTAAATCATCAACCTTTGTATAATTAGTGGTTATTAGAGATGTTTCCAATTACTTGAGAAGAGAGCAACCAGTTTACTCAGTCACATGTGGTGTCGTAACATCTGCAACCAAGTAGAATTTATGAGATGAAACTATTTGCTGAAGAGAATAACATCAGTATACAAATTTATAACATCAGTGAAGATTCAGTTTTGGTAGTAAATAGTGTGAATGATATGAAGTTACTGTCAGTGCAGATAAAATCAAAATACTCATGTTTATCTTGATTTGCATATGTTTATTATATATTTATAAATAATTTCATTTCACACATGTACATTTGTCAGAATCAGCAAAATGTGCTGTTGGACAAGTACATAAAATCAAGCATTTAAGAAGTATCTGACAACAAAGTAATGTGGAAGTGTCATATAAAGAACTAAGAAAGACAACTTGATCTCCTCCGGAAATCTCTGTGCTCACGGCTTCTGTATGGGAGTGGAAATCCACTTTGTGGTTTCGACCCAAAATTTTGTTATTCACATCCCAAACAGATTTGCTACACCATTTCTTCAAAACAAAATGTTACCACTATGACATTTACTTGTACACATTTCCTGATCAGCATTACAACAAAGTAACTGAAGTAAATGAGTGATAGTTCAGACGTTCTTTTTTATTACTTGGACCAAACATGTTTTCTATTTGACAGGACCAAATTATTTTCAAGATAAAAACTGGTTAGGGAAATATAATAAACACGTTTTGACAAATCTGGAACTATAGTATCCATCTGATATAACCCAGAGCTCAATGATTCAGTAACAAGGATTTTGGATAAATGAATGTTAGAATATTAATGTTGGGTTAATTATGTGTTACACAGTTGGTGTTATTTGGTTTTACATCTAACAAGCATTCTGTGTTGTTTATGACCAATAATGCAGTAGTAAAGATTATACCACCACACTTATTCATTTGGCTGTAGACTTAATGTTGTACAGTAACACCAATAATGTAGTAGTAAAGATTATACCACCACACTTTCATTTGGCTGTAGACTTAATGTTGTACAGTAACACCAACTACCACATACTGGATTAAGCAGCTGATTCAATTTCCAGTTGATATTGTGGTGACCAAAATATGTATCCAAGGTTCATGTTGCTCTACAAGCGAAGGCATTGTTCAATTCTACACTCCTGAACACCTTAACACTTCTTCCTCAATTTAAAGATGACAAACTGTTTATAAAAGCTATTACTTATGATCATATTCAATACTGTACGGCAGTGGTTCCCAAAGTGGAGTCCGCAGACCCCTGCTAAATTTTAGAATCTTAAAACAATTAGTAAAAGATTCCAGTATTTTTGTTTTTGGCTCAAACTAATTGTAATTGTAATTGTAAAAGTAATTTCAAACTAATGGCTTTAATCATGTCTTTAAAGCATGTGTAGCAGATCTGTTTGTCAGTTGAACTGACTAGATGTGTCTCTTACACTACAAAAAGAAGTTCATTGGCAGTATTTTCAACTTACAGTTCATTAAAATTACAGTTTTCGCAATTACAGCTAGCTGACTTCTGGTTGTATGTAATGACTGGTGATCCTGAACTCGAAAAAAGAGCTTTGAAGTGTTTAACTGTGTTTTCCTGTACTTATTTGTGTGAAACCGCAGTCTCCTTGCTCACGTACTTAAAGTAAAAGTTTTTTATTTATTTATTTTTTTTATTGAAACTGGTCTAAAAGACCAACCATCAATTTACATCTAATGTTATAATTTAAGTTACTTATACAGTCACCCACTGGTGTACTATATATTACTTTCTAGATTTCTGCACACACTGCACTACACTAATTCAAAAGTTTTAGTTCTCTTTAGCCTTCTCACTGTATTGGCGTTGTCAAGCAGTTGAATAGCTTCTACATTGATATGCTGGTGTAGTCTAGATTCGTGCTTTGCAGCAAACCTTTTAATTTCACTGGCGACATCAGGGATCCTAAGGTCTCGATGTATATCACTATTTCTGATGTACCATGGAGCACTTACCATGTTCCGTAGCACTCTATTCTGGAAGGTTTGAATACATCTAATGTTCGTTTCTTTCGCACAACCCCACAGTTGAATTCCATAAAGCCAAATTGGTTTCAGAATTTGGTTATATATCAAAATTTTGTTGTGTATTGACAACTGAGAATTTCGTCCCAAGAGCCAATACAGTTGTCTATATTTGAGACCAAGCTCCGCCCTTTTTTTTCTGATGTGCTCCTTCCATCGTAGCTTTGTATCTAGGGTCATCCCCAAATATTTGGCAGTGTTTGCGCATGGTACTACAACACCATTTAAGGTAACTGGAAGACTGTTCTCTATCCTTTTGTTTGTAAAATTGATATGGACAGATTTCAGTTCATTAAGCTTAATTTTCCATTTCCCAGTCCACTGCTGTATCTGATCACTAGCATCTTGAAGCATGTTGGTAGCTTCACCTAAGGTTGAACCAATCGCCATTATAGCTGTGTCATCAGCGAAAGTAGCAACAGTCACATTCTCTGGCTGTGGCAGATCACATGTAAACAACAAGTAGAGGATGGGCCCCAAAACACTCCCTTGGGGCACACCTGCCCTCACTTCTCTTAGCTCAGAATAGTCATCTTCCTGTTTGACTCTAAATAATCTTTCCGATATATATGATTTTAACACGTCAGCATATTGTTTTGGTAGCATTTTATTAAGTTTATGTATTAAACCTTTATGCCAAACTTTATCAAAGGCCTGAGCCACATCGAGGAAGATTGTCGAGCAGATTAGTTTTTTTCCTAGTGCTTTTTCTATTGTGTCTGTTATTCTATGTACTTGGTCTATTGTGGAATGTTTTTGTCTGAACCCGAATTGATGATTTGGTATCAGCTTTTTTCTCTCTATTACTCGATTTAGCCTTTGCAACAGAAGTTTTTCAAAAAGCTTTGATATAGTTGGCAACAGTGATATGGGCCGATATGATTTGGCCTCATTTGGCGGTTTGCCTGGTTTACGTAGCATAATAACTTCTGCCACCTTCCAGACACTAGGAACATGCTTTAGCCTAAGTGCCGCATTGAATAAATATGTAAGCATAACAATCCCTTTCTTAGGTATCTGCTTTAAGATCTCACCTGTAATGAGGTCAAAGCCAGGTGATTTTCGGGGGTTCAAGTTTATCTTGATCTCCTTAGCTACACCTCTTTTGGAGTGACCAGTAAAGTAAAAGTTAAGAAATAAATTTGATGTCAAGAGTGACTTAATATTGAAATTATCAGACAGACATTAAACCCAATTAAAGAGCTAATTGTGCAAAAGGAGCTTCATTGTTCACATTAAACTATGTTCGATATCATTAATACTGTATTATAATTTTGCAAGTTAAGAGAATTTTGATTTTAATACAATTTTAATTAAAATATTTTGAATCATATTTACGGTTTGTTTTATTTCAGAACACAGATGGGGTCTGTGAATTTTTAAATTATATTTGGGGGGGCCCCGGACTGAAAAGTTTGGGAACCACTGGTGTATGGTATTTATTTCAGTTATTACAGCGACAATGAAGTGTTGTCATATAAAAATAGTAAATGTTACAGCATATCCAAACATTTCTGAAGTAAATGATTTTATACTTTTTAAGTTGAATATATTTTAAAATAAAAAAATTATATGAGGACAAGTCAAAATGAAAACCTTGAAATTTCATGCTGAAGCAAAGATCTAATATTTATTCACCTTAAGACACAATTTGTTGTCAGACCATTTATTTACTTGTATATAACACAACAACTGATCGGACTACACTACCTTGTAGTAGGTCGGCATGGTAGTGATAGAACATTGGTACGGGATGCACTGTACTGCATTGAACTCTCTCACGGTGCAGCATGTATTTGGCACTCTCATAAGGTTTTAACTCTAGTGAAAATTCAATTTTTTCAGAACGTCATCATCTGGTAATGAAGAGGATATATTGTTTTACATGTATTTACGGTTAAGAAAAAAACTGAAACGGTACGGGATAAAGCATTTCTCTATATTCAGAGAATAATAATATCCAATTGTTTATAGTAGCTAAAGAATTAACAGAACTTAATGAGAAATTTAATTTACATGTAAATGATAATGATGACATTTGAGGAACTTGCTAAGATCATCAGCCTCACATTAAGAACAGGAGACAATGTATTGGTGCTACAGAAAGATAATACATTTTTTAAATATAAGACAAATTATATTTTTTGAAACTTCTAACCACGTTTTGCATTGTATCTTTATAAGAAACGTCTAGCAATATAAAATTCTAAAAGCATTAGATTTCTCTCTTGAAATTTAATTTAAGAACACATTGTGTTTAAGAACACAGACAAATAAATACATATTATAAGGTGCTTGGCAAATTGTGCAAGCATGCCGATTGAAAGTCTGCCGCAAAGTGGCATGCCGAAAACATGCCATGTTGCAACCATGGTGTGCCAACCCGTGAGAGGAAGACAAATACAAAATATTACTAATGTACTGATTCGGCATGCAGATTCCCTGCTGTATTGACCTGTGAAAGAATGGCGTAACAGACCATGTCATGCACAGCATACAGTGAAGCCATGGTCAAGGAACTTACCATGTAACAATGAACAAAGTATACGTATATCTAGTTATGGATTATACACCACCAGCAAATGATTTTCTACAGCTTTGTAAAATGCCTGTACTATAGTGTTTGTAGCTACCAGACATGTTTATAGTACTTCTTGGACTGTGTGTGATACTCATTTCGAGCAGGTTACCTGTATGAATGCCACACAACAAAACTCAATCCACACAAGATCTGTTTCTTGTATTCACCAGACCTTGACCCCAGTGATTTATCAGATTTTTGAACAGCTAAAAGAGGAACTGGGAGGCCTGTTGGATGAACATAGTGGCACTCTATAGAGTTAATCAGAAACTATTTCCAGGCAAGTAATTTTAAAACATAAAAATATGAAGTGCATAAACGGTAGTCTATCATGCTAATAAGTGAACCACAAGCTACTGAAACATACACGGAATGGAAATGACTTACCTTGCAGAAGTCACAAAACAACTTACCTTGTAGTTAGAAAAAAAAAAACCATGCAAATCCGCAAATACATATAAAAGAAACCTGAGCAGTGAAACCTCATTGATGTAGTAATTTTGGGTACTTTAATTAGAAAACTGTTTTTACAGGAAAGATGTGGACAGAAAACTACTAGCCCTACCTTTGTTAGTTGCAAAGGAAAAATTGGCAGTAATCGTGTCCTCAGAGCGAGGAACCCAATGTGTAAATGGCACACATACCATGTAAACATATACATGAATGAGAAGTCACAGTGGTATATATGAATATTTTTTATTACTTTCTTATGTGATTATCAGTAGTTGGTTTACTATTTTGTATAAAATCGCTGCACTCGAGTACAATGCGATACTCATGTACATGTGCTCTAATAGGGTTTGGTTGCTGTAAAAAGTGCACACGTACCTGATTTCCTAGCTTCTGGCTCGGCAGACTCAGGTAACAGCAAGTTGAAGTCGATGTGCTCCCACTGAGCAGAAATCTCCTTTTTAAGTTGCGCTAATCTCTGCTGATTTGCAATTTTTTCTCTTGCCAATCGTTCCATTTCATGCTCCAGTTCACGTTCCTTGCGACGCAATACCTGCAATATAGCAATGCAATATATCAACATACGATTATACAGATCTAGAAATGTTTGCTACCACAGGGAAGTTTCAATTTAACTATATTGTACAAGTCTCCAGTACCATTTTGATAGTGTCATTCAGTACGGTTTCTGACCTTTCATCATGGACAACACTGGTTTTGCTTTAGGGCGTACAGATCAGATCCCTAAGGCTAAGTAGGCACTCGGTGGTTTAGGAGGAGGGGAACAGACAAAGTTTTCCCCCACTGGCCCTGAATATGTTTAAAAAATGCCTGACATTCAGGCAATTCTCTTTTTTCTTTAACATTCAGTTTTCCATGAGAACTGTGCATTGTGCGCATAACAACAAAATTACTTACTCTGGTATATATATATGGTGAACAAGCTGACAGAAATGCTACATGGCCCATTAAAAACTACCAAACTGACACGCTACAGCGAAAACAATTATTAAGATACAATAGTTGGTAATTATGAATTTTGACTTTTTTTTAGTTTTACATAAATGGCGAAATTAAGCACGAAAAAATCGCAGCAGCAAAAGATACTCAGGTTACTACAGTCAGCGTATTCTGTACCTTGTGAAATCGGTCTGTTAAAATTTTGAGGGCGTATAAAAATTCTGCAAAACGTTAGGTACATCAAACGCATTGCGACCCGAAACAATTAACCTGAAGCTACTACCTACTACATGAAACCTTAGAAACGCCTCATTTCAAAAACGTAGAAAATTATTATACTGGCAATTCCTATAACTAACTAGTGTATTTATGAAGGTCTGTCATTGAATTCTGTATCTACAACGTGTCATGGCATCGATCATCAAAGCACCTTACGCGCTGAATAACACTGCCATTAGATACTCCGGTTTTACAGATAAACGGGCGTCGCGGACGCGCTAACCGTCAGCGATGACAACCGTTTAAAAATTAAATTACGCCACTTTCTAAACGGTCAACACAACATGTTATAAAGGTCAAGGATGCTACCGACCGAGCTACGCTTTATTTCTGTAATACCGGCTGCCGCACGTCGGGGCCGAAACAAGGTGAAATTCGCGTTACTCACTAACGTACTTAATGTTTACAGTGTCGTCGTTGTTGTTGTTATTGATTTACAGTATGAGGCACAACACGAACGTACGGGTGGCCAGTGGAGGGGGGAGCACGTGTCTGGCAAACACGAGGTGAACCACGCCAAACCTTGTTGCCATATCTGGCCAGTCTGCACCGCGGACCCGACCCCCCTTCCCCTTCACGACCACGTGCTCTGTACGCCGTCACTACGCTCTCCTATTTTCTGATAATGGTGTCTCCTTCCCGTAGCCTAACTTTCTTCAACTTTTACTTTCACCAACGGTATCGACAACTGAGATAATTTTATTTCTCCTTTACTTTCCTTCTATTTTCAATTTCGGATCCTTGAGCATCTTCGATTCAGTGTTATTGATTACAAGTTATTCCTTTCTAATTCCCGTGACGCACAGTTTCGACAAACAGCACATATTTCGGGTTCTCCTGCCTCGGTTGAGAATCAGGCATCGCTCCAACATTCAACGTCATTAAACTGTCATTTCTAACTGATTATCCTGGGTTTTCGTTAACATCAACCTATACAATACATTTATTACTACACCAACGGCCTCAAACGGAACAGGATGAAGTTAGAAGTGTAACGAAGCGAACTATGAAGTTTCCTTGCAAAGAAATTCTTTACTCCCTGAAGCAACAACTAATTGCAATCTAGGGCTTATTCTTATATTTTTTTGTACAATATAACATAGTAAATATATTGTTTAGGCCCACTTCTAATGACAGAACTCTTGTAAGCTGTAAAATCCTTCTGCTGAAATTAAAAGTACAAATTATAAAGAAACAAACACTATAATGATTATATTTCTTCACAAGCAAGTTTAATAAAATAAACAAGTTTAACTGAAACGAATATTTTCACTATGCTTTAGAAGCGTTTGGAAATACTGTAACAATATATCGCTCATACGATGAAAATTCCGCTGTACACCTGATACCGGTAATGATAATGATATTCTGGTCACCACGTGTGTGTATGTTTCCATTGATTTTTAACTAGAAAAGTAGTTAAAAGGTTCTCGACTTTCGAACACAACGCGTTCCCGAAAACGTGTTCTAAACTCGAATCGTCCGAAAGTTGAGTACTCTACAGTAGATTGTATTTGCTGTAGGCATACTGTGCACGTAAGTTTGGTAAGATCGGTTCTATGGACTGTAATGGCCACGCTTACTACAAAAAGTACAGTAACATGATAAA
The DNA here is from genome assembly GCA_034769895.1 of Magicicada septendecula. Taxonomy (NCBI): domain Eukaryota; kingdom Metazoa; phylum Arthropoda; class Insecta; order Hemiptera; family Cicadidae; genus Magicicada; species Magicicada septendecula. The sequence goes on from CM068376.1 coordinate 347,551,449, forward strand.
TTAATCATTTTCATACATTAGTAATGTTTATAATCAGTATTTGTGAAACAATCTTCAGCACCGTCTTATAATATAAAAAAATTAGGTACTTCAAAATTTCGCATTATATGTATTAATACACTCACAAAACCATAGTAGCAGGAATAATAACGAATACATGCACTCGTGTGAACGCTTATTCACCTCCGTCGGTGTTCGAAACTGTAGTGCGCAGCTTGATTAAACGATATCAGTTTTGAATCAGTCCGAAAGAGAGAAATGTGTGAAAGTCGAATGTCCGAAAGTACAGTGGAGGACCTCTGTATTTTGCAGAAAAAAGAAAACGACTACATGCATAAACACTTAAAGTTAGGCACCGACGCAAGCAATGCTCTACGAGTCATGGCGTGATCTCATAGTGGTCTTGCTACCGTCTATGACAGTGGTTCCCAAATTTTCAGTCCGCCCCCATCCCCACCAAATAATTTATTTACTGACCCCGTCTGAGTTCTGACATAAAACAAACAGTAAATATGATAGAAATTCTTATATTTAAATTGTATGGAAAATTATATTTTAAAATGTATTAAAATCAAAATTATCTTAATTTGCGAAATTATAATATTAATGATGTGGAACATAGTTTAATGTGAACAATGAAGCTGCTTTTGCACAATTAGCTCTTTAATATTGGGTTTAATGTCTGTCTGATAATTTCAATATTAAGTAACTCTCGACATCCAAGTTTATTTCTTACTTTTACTTTAAGTACGTGAGCAAGGAGACTGCGATTTCACACAAATAAGTAAAGGAAAACACAGTTAAAACACTTTAAAGGTCTTTTTCCGAGTTCAGGATGGTCAGTCATCCATATAACCAGAAGTCAGCTAGCTGTAATTGCGAAGAAAACTGTAATTTTAATGAACTGCAAGTTGAAAGTACTGCCAATGAATCTTCTTTATGTAGTGTCAGAGAGAGGTCTAGTCAGTTCGGCGGACAAACAGATCTGCTACACGACATGATTTAAAGACGTTAATAAAGCCATTAGTTTGAAATTACTTATACAATTAGAACTGAAAAAAAACTGGTTCCTTCTACTAATTGTTTTAAGATTCTAAATTTAGATTTATATTTTAGAGCACAAGAAATCGGAGAAAATTGCTATATATTCTTTTTTTTTTAAGTGTCTGCGGATCCCCAGGGGTCCGAGGACCCCACTTTGGGAACCACTGGTCTATGACATTAAACGCACAGAATTTCAATCGCTTACTTAAGACGAAAGGCAAGTTTGATGTACGGAAATGCTGAAAGTTTTCCCGAACGCTTTTGTTACTTTTTCAATTTCTCGCCTTCGAAGATGCGGTCCTCAACGAATCATCAACGAAAAGATGAAGATACAACGGTCGCGGAAAAGTAAGAGCCTCTGTTTATGACATTGTGCTACAGTCCCCCCCCCCGGCCTCAATACTACCTTTACTCATTCCGTGCCATTGCTACCTCTTGAATACTAACCCCTCATTATAGCTGTGGCAACTACTAAAATTATATAACAGAATACCTTCTCTCCAAGATGGTTTAAAATCTCTTCTCCTAATCTTCGGCCAGTTTCATCAGTTATTTCTATAAATCCCATAAAGCTGTCATTCATTTTTAACTTGGTGGGCCTTCCTGCTTCATCTTCAGAAACTGAGACGTATCTGATTATTTGGCTCTTTTCTGTTAACGTCTTGTGCAGTATCCACTCTTACAAAGTAAAGCCGAGCAGTTTCAATCTGGTTTCAAAATAATATTTTCAACTTTTTAGATAAAAGCTGAATGAGTTCGTTGTGAATTTTGGGACTCGTACTTCTCACTGTTCTTCGGACCAATAATTATCCCTCGCTGCAATGGATCGAATTCACTCAAAACATCGATAACTGCCAAAACGTTTCCGCTACTGGACTGGCCTGTCTTCTCTTTGCGGCATCTAAAGATTAAATTTGAAGCTGTCAATGTCAGAGTAACACTTACAGTGCGATCCAGTACTTCAGCCCATTTATTAGCCTCCTTTCGTAGCTCATAACGAATACAGATGAAGGCCTGACTGTTGGCCTCGGTGTATTCTTAACTGGAATCACCGCTCTATTGTGCGGTTAATCAAATGATGTACACTCTCAAAGTACGTCATTAGGTATTAGTAAAATACAGTAAAAAACCAATATATTTGTTTTGTTAAATATATACGGGAAATTCTGTTTTACTTTAAGTTCAATGGTTTACACCCATTCTTAAAAACTTAAGGGATACGTTTGCGGCAGAGCACGGTAGCCGTTTGGAATACGCAGAGTTATTCTCATCCTATAACGAAATTAACAAACTCATCTAATATTAATAAATACAAACTAGCTACGGGATACACCACAGCAGCGCATTAAATTACTTTTCTTCTCAAGTTAACTGTTTTGTAATTTAACTAATATGACAAGTACTGTCATATATAAAACTTAAAAGTAATTACGGCTAATTCGACAAGTTCGGAAAAGGCGGGGTGACGAATCGGGAAAATAAACGAATTACGGAATAAGAAAAAACAGGTCCACACGCGCTTAAAAATAAAGGTATGATTAATTACTGAACAATTCAGTATACAGTACTGACGTTAACAGCACTACACAACGTACTGTACTTAAAAATTACTCAAGAAAATTACAATTTTACGTTTTAACAAACTGCGTAATCTTACGCTGGACTAATTTTTCCTTCCTTTTGTCTCATAGAGAGGTCGGCTTCTTTCGAGCTGTAGCAGGCTTCATTTTCTGAGGTGACGAATTATATCGAGTTTCTATTATATATGAAGACTGACGTAACTGAGAATTATTATTATTTATTAAGACTGTTTGGCCACTTTGATGTTTTATATATTTATAAATTCCAATATTAATACACAAAATATTAGCGAGGGATAACTTACAGCGAGCAAATAACATCCATACATCCATAAAATGTTTTTTAAAAATTGATTTTTTGTTCAATACTTTTAGTATTGGGAAATGTTACCTGAATATAGCGGATGGCATTGTGCAGAATGTTCAAGTTTGAAGTCTTTTTCTCGTCCGCAGTGGCCGGCAGCTGCCTCTTGAGCAGTTCGAAACACTCCTTGAGATGCGCCCGTCGGTTCTTTTCCAATTTGTTGTGAACTTCTCGTGTGCCCGACCTATGCATCCACACCCTACCAACATCACTACACCAAATATAACTTCAACACTTAAACCATAACACGCACACACACATACATTCATTACTAGATAAATTTAATATGTTATTTTTACTCAATTACGGAAAACCCGCATTGGTTTGCTTAATTACATTTATAAAAACTATGCCTAAGTGACAAATAATTTTAGTCGCAGGTTTCAAGTTTATGTATATAACCTAAACTAAGCCTATATCTAATACTATTCACATAACTCATTACAACGTCTTGTACATGTAGCTTTGAATGTGTTCCTGTGGTGTTGATAGGCTACATATTAATTTTGTCAAATTATTAAAATACTGAGTTCATATTTGATAAATATTCTTACAAATAGTAAGTACTTCGACTAGTATATTTTCATAAATTATATTGTTGCATTTTCACCTGACGCACGTTTCACAGAATAGTTCTGCATATTCAGAGGTTTCTTTATGAATTAAAGAATAATCGATTTTCTTTCGATTGTTGTAATGTTGTTTAAGTAATCAGCTGTTTTATTAAAATGTTTTTTATGTTTTTGTTTACATTATTTAAATAAATATATAATTTTAAATAAACCGTCTTGCTTTATTTTTACTCGAATTTGTTGTTTATTTCCTAAATTATTACTTCAAATAATTTATACTGGAAGCCTTTACTTGATGAAAATCCATTATATTAAAGAATTAAAGAACACTAAAAACTTGTTTTCGTGATTTTCACTCGTCAATTTATTTAAAAAATAATATACCACGACAGCTGTTTCGGCACACAGTGCCTTCTTCAGATGGTAAGAGCTGACAGATGGTAAGAGTAAGAGTCAGCTCTTACCATCTGAAGAAGGCACTGTGTGCCGAAACAGCTGTCGTGGTATATTATTTTTTAAATAAATTGACGAGTGAAAATCACGAAAACAAGTTTTTAGTTTTCTTTAATTCTTTAATAAATTATTACTGTATTACTGTGTTTGTAAATACTGAGATTTTCCCAGATATTCATTTTGTTATATTTTGGACGTTTTCAATTAATTTAACGTTTTGAATGTCTGGAAATTTATGTTTACTATTTAAACAGCATGTGGTGTCTGTGTTTTTAAGATATTTTAAAATTTGTATCTTTAAATAGTTTACTTAACTTTAGAGTTATATTTCACTGTATTCATTTCATACATTTTAAAATCCAAATAAAATCGAGTAGTCATTAATTTATATTACAACAGAAACAAATCGTCTATTCGTTAATTCATAAAGAAACATCTGAAGATACAGAACTATTTTGTGAAACGTGCGTCAGGTGATACAATAATATAATGTCTTCTTCTTCTATGGCGTCACAGTTCGAAGTGGAACCTTAGCCTCCATAATCATCCGCCTCCATTTTCCCTGTTCTTGGCGCCGACAATATAATTTAACAAACTATATTTGCAGAAGTATTTAGTATTTGAAAACATATTTGTAATACACTGAAAACCAATACGTAACACTGAAGAGTTATCTACAAAATAAAGATGAGTTGTAATTGAATAAAATTCCACACAGCTCAATGCTTCATACACACTCACAATGTTTTTAAGTCTTGACTTTCATTTTTGAGCTACATATGAAACATTACATCCGGATTTTTGAGCTATAGCCTGATACCCGGCATGGATGTTTGCAACTTGCTACTCAGGATTTTGCTAAAATTCTCTTTCATCTGATACGTGACATAGAATTTTGCGATTTTTCATAATTTTGAACTTCGCCTCCCTCCCTATATTTCTGCGGGGACCAGTGGGTATGGTGAGACATGCCCAAAACAGAGAGAGAAATGTCACACTGACAACTTTCCTCACTAAACGAATGGACCGCCAGACATGAATGTCTGACGTTACTCAAGAGAAAAGTGCATTATAATGAACTATACACGCAAAAAATGCACGCGTCGCTCAATATGTTTCACTGCAATAGGAAGAGGGGCTTCTGAAAATGTTTAAATCTCATTATTTTAGAAAGAACCTGCAGTATTATTTGAATGGTTATGGGCCGTGGTATTGGGTTATTGAAACCAAACGTTTTGGGCGCACCAACCGAAGCGTTCTTCAGTGGCAAAAAACATGAATAAAAACCTCAGTACCCAGGCGAAACCACCACTGAAGTACTGAGTACCCAGTGTTTTTTTGCCAATGAAGGTGGCCTCCGTTGGCGAGGCCTAATAGCCCAGCGCACAATCGTTTAAATAATATTGATGCTGGCCGTGAAAGGCTTAGAACTTTATTAGAATCTGCAGTGTTTAAATAAATATGAACACGATTACCTTATACGGAAGAAGTTAAGAACGAAGGAGGGAAAGAATACGGACCAAGACTTGAGATGCAGGAGAAATCCTTTATCGAACGCTACAATCGAGTGCCGCTTACGAAAGATTATGCTGTACTTTTTTTGTGATACTGTGACGATTTAAAAGGAATTTAAATAGCACAAAATAATATTTATTCAAAGTAACACGTGAGAAAATAATCCACCCTCCCCTCTGTACCTAAATGCCTGTATCAACTTGTAAAAATCTAGTACGGACATGAAAATTACACTGTGTTGAAGCGAATATTAATTATCATTCTAATTAAATAAAAAGACGTGATAATAATAAATGAAATACCTAACTCGATAAAGAAAACGTAGGATTATTAATAGTAGTTAATTAGTGTAAAAATAATAATAATAAAAGTACGAACTACTTTTCTCTCTCCGCGTGAACTGCGCCCGCTTCCCTACTAACCGCCGCAAAACCAACCCCAGTCGAGCCAGAATCTCAGACAAGGTAACAGCTTTACCATGTGTCGTGAAGGTAAACGTATGAATATATACCAAAAACGATGTCACAGAAAGTAAGGGTTTCGAGGTGACATACTCCACGTGTAGTTGAAATGAAGTGAAAAGTAAAACAAGTTAAGTAGTTGAAATGTAGAGAAATAATTAAAAATAACTAACATAGCCGACACATCTCTTTATAAAAATGTTTAAATTGTAAGGTATGTTCCATACCATATAAAAAGGTAACATTAGTGCAGTTAAAAGTAAAATGTGAAAAGTGAATAACAACGTCAGGAGTGAAGCAACGACGACAACTTTACGAGCTCCAGGTAGCAGAATCCTTTCGTCATGATCGCAACTTAGAATCAACAAAAATAAATGGAGGAACCCGAACGACAACGAAGAACGTCCAGGAAAACCAACTGAAGAGGATCAGCAAGAGAACCTGCCGCAGATACACATTATACCAAGGTGAAACCAAACCGTTATCTTTCTAACAACCACAACAAAAACAGTACATTTTTGTAAAGACTCATTCAAATCATGTAAATGTTAACACAGTAATGTTTGTAGTTACTGTAACGAAATAATAGTAATCTGATGATAGTTAAAACGAAATAAAACGAAAAGGTTAATTCGAAATTTGATCCAACTATTCTTCTAATAGTTTGCATAATGTTGAAGTATTTTAGAATATTATAAAGTTAAAACCGGGATCCGAGGTATTCAATGTAATTTTCAACTGTATGGTTTGCTCATCAGAGTAACATTTTAAAGAGTATAAGAGCATTTGATGCAGAATCTATCAGGAGTTTATTTTAACGTAAAAACAAAAAGATAACCATTATTTTTAAATCATTATTTAAGAAGCCCTAATAAAGAGATGGTTTTGCTAAAAATCCAGAGACTGAGTAAATTTACGTACCCTAAGACAAATTCCTGTTCTATATATTTTCCCAATTTGTTGGTAAGTAAGTTGTACTAACAACGGCAGTCGGTTTAATTGAAAGCAACCAACCAATTAAACTGGTTCCCTGTGTTATAACGTCTTACAGGAGAGACGTTATAAAATAACAGCAGAGTTGCGCATTTTATAACGTCTCGACGTACATAATTATTTTTTAAAACAGCAGAGTGGCGCATTTTATAACGTCTCTCCTGTTAAGACGTTATAACACAGGGAACCAGTTTAATTGGTTGCTTTCAATTAAACCGGCTGCCGTTGTTCGTACAACTTACTTACCAACAAATTGGGAAAATATATAGAACAGGAATTTGTCTTAGGGTACGTAAATTTACTCAGTCTCTGGATGTTTAGCAAAAACATCTCTTTATTAGGGCTTCTTAAATAATGATTTAAAAATAATGGTTATCTTTTTGTTTTTACGTTAAAATAAACTTCTGATAGATTCTGCATCAAATGCTCTTATACTCTTTAAAATGTTACTCTGATGAGCAAACCATACAGTTGTAAATTACATTGAATACCTCGGATCCCGGTTTTAACTTTATAATATTCTAAAATACTTCAACATTATGCAAACTATTAGAAGAATAGTTTGTTCAAATTTCGAATTAACCTTTACCTTTAACTATCATCAGATTACTATTATTTCGTTACAGTAACTACAAACATTACTATGTTAACATTTACATGATTTGAATGAGTCTTTACAAAAATGTACTGTTTTTGTTGTGGTTGTTAGAAAGATAACGGTTTAGTTTCACCTTGGTATAATGTGTATCTGCGGCAGGTTCTCTTGCTGATCCTCTTCAGTTGGTTTTCCTGGACGTTCTTCGTTGTCGTTCGGGTTCCTCCATTTATTTTTGTTGATTCTACGTTGCGATCATGACGAAAGGATTCTGCTATCTGGAGCTCGTAAAGTTGTCGTCGTTGCTTCACTCCTGACGTTGTTGTTCACTTTTCACATTTTACCTTTTTATATGGTACGGAACATACCTTACAATTTAAACATTTTTATAAAGAGATGTGTCGGCTATGTTAGTTATTTTTAATTATTTTTCTACATTTCAACTACTTAACTTGTTTTACTTTTCACTTCATTTCAACTACATGTGGAGTATGTCACCTCGAAACCCTTACTTTCTGTGACATCGTTTTTGGTATATATTCATACGTTTACCTTCACGACACATGGTAAAGCTGTTACCTTGTCTGAGATTCTGGCTCGACTGGGGTTGGTTTTGCGGCGGTTAGTAGGGAAGCGGACGCAGTTCACGCGGAGAGAGAAAAGTAGTTCGTACTTTTATTATTATTATTTTTACACTAATTAACTACTATTAATAATCCTACATTTTCTTTATCGAGTTAGGTATTTCATTTATTATTATCACGTCTTTTTATTTAATTAAAATGATTATTAATATTCGCTTCACCATAGTGTAATTTTCATGTCCGTACTAGATTTTTACAAGTTGATACAGGCATTTAGGTACAGAGGGGAGGGTGGATTATTTTCTCACGTGTTATTTTGAATAAATATTATTTTGTGCTATTTAAATTCCTTTTAAATCGTCACAATACTTATTGAAAAAAATTGCCATGTTTTGTATATGGATGTCTCGGCAGCTTCACTTGTTCTGTCGGAATGAAGACAATCAAATAAGAGGTACACCTGGCCTCTATTCTCCTCTCCTCAACATCTGTACCACCACTCCTCCCCCACCCTCTAATTTGTCCCGTCTTCTCCTATTCTCTGAACATAACATTCTGCAAACTCTTTCTCATACTTTACGCTGAAGAAAATTCCCCTTGCGTTTCTCTGTGCGGCTTTCATTAAACCGTGAAGACACGATATTCTCCATGCCTCCCATTATTTGTCGGAATTTATTCTCACCCCCCCCATTCTGAGGAGCGCCGTTGGCCAAAGGGCGGGAAAAGAAGCGCCAGCGGATTCCGCAGGTATTTCCAGAGTTTGTGTCGCAACAGAAGTCGTTGTATCTTTGAAAGTGTACAAGTAGAAACTTAAATTTGAATTTGTAGCTCTTAAAAGCCAAGGAAAATATTCAACGGGCGATACAAAATAAAAAGACTACAGTTCTTGGAAAACCTCTACATGCAATACTCTATTGGGCAGATATCAAGAATGCATTTCTTAAAATGCGCGTCTTATCAGCAGACCTATAAGAAGTGTTACAGAACGAACCAGTGGGCAGCAGACAAAAGCCTTCTTGTGTAAATATATAGTAAATAAATTCCTCCATTCACTGACTGCAACAAGTAAACTAGCAAAGCCTGTAATGTCGCTCAATATATTCGTCATACTGTTCTGTGATATTATAAAGTAACAGTTGGTTTATACACGGATATATGCTTCGAATACTTCTAGCAATATTGTTAGCGCCGAAAAAAAATAAGGTACATATTTTATTTACATGTAATATATTTATTTATTTTCAACAAAGAATGTACAGAAAAAGACTACAGAGTAGAATAAATATTACATTCCGCTGAAAGGCTTGGTCACAATATAAGTAAAAATTAAGGGTAAACTACTGTAATTAATTTTGGTAAAACTGGTTAGGTTTTAAGATACTATTGCAACGGCTGCACCAAGTGCTAATCAGCGTCTCCAATCCATATGCCGGCAATAATAATAATAATCCCCAAATTTTTGAGGTGACAGAATGTTTGCAAAAAAAAGTTCAGTTAATGTTAGACAATTTTATGAAGAAACGCAAGAAAGAAAACAATAAAATACATCGACGACTGCAGAAATCAGGCAGAGACAGCAGAAATCAGGCAGAGACACAGAGTAAAAGGTAACATGGAACTGCACAGGCTTTGCGTAGTGTGTAGAAGTTTCCACTCGTCGAGTTGACTGATAGACGTCGTTACCGAGCCCCCAAACATAAAAAATAAATTTGCGAAAACTTAAAAAAACTGTAAACACATACACTCACACTTACGCTGTAATACAGTCAAAAGTTTTACTTACCCCTGCCTGGATGGTGTAGGCGGTAATGGTGGCGGTGGTGGAGGTGGTGGTGGAGGTGGAGGTAGGGTGTGTGGTGGTGTTGTGGGGGTGGCACAGTGACTTCCATTTGTCAACACCTGAGTCGCTACGATTTCCTTCTGAACTGGTGGTTCTTCTGTAACATACAAAGCATAAGAGTATACAGCATACAAGGAAGAAACCGTTGACAAGAACTTTTGTTAATCTCTTAATTTTTAGTTTTTGTTTAAATTATTTTTCCAGTTGTGTACGCTAACGTAGTAGTGACTCGTTTCTAGGACACTACTTATAACAGACTTATAGCACAGCATTTGGGTATAAGTTTGAAATACGAAATATAGGAAAATCAATTCAGTGATCCCGGAAGAAGCTGTTAATGAAATGACCAAAAACTCAAGGCGAAGTACACTCTAAAACATTTTCAAACAGTGTATAAAAAGTTCTTGGTTTAACTTTTGTTTTTATTAAAACTGTATTTATCATTTTTAAATGTAAAAAAATACAATACGTATATTGTAAACAATGTTTCAACAGCACGTATTTTGTTGTGTTGTGTTATTGCCGTTGTCGTTAATTGTAGGATGTTATTACACGTTATTCAGCCGTTTTGAAGATTATAATATTGATTTATTGATTATTCTTAATATTTTTTTTTCTATTATATGAAGCCGGCACGACTGGACCCCCCCAAATCCTAGACCAAATTCTAGATACGCCACTGAATGTGGCCCCCGCCCATTATCGCATCAAGATATTATTCCATCGAATCGAAACGAGGCGAACACAGCTCGATACAGTGAATCAATATCGGATCGATTTAATACAGCGTGAATCGACCTGGAGGCTGAAAAAGTACCTTGATTTTATGGGAATCGAACCTGGCGGTAGCCAAGCAGCAGACTCATTAGTCTATTAAGCCCCTTTTAAAAATAAAAATAAACCTCTGCTCAACAGTCCGTAAAGGGCCAAGTGGGAGGCTAGTACAACACGTCGCTGCTTCACCCGCGAAATTAAGCCCCTTTCGTAAACAAATATTACCGGCTACATTGACCGGCCTAGGCGTGATGAGCTCGAGAGGTCATCGTACGGAAACATCCATGTGTATATATACTTAAAGAGGCCTACACACGATCATTTCGATTTGTGCTCACATCAAAAGTGTGAATTGACGGAATCACATGAAGTGGTGTGACATCCGGTGTAGGAGTCAGCTCAGTTCCGTCATGTGTGAATATTTTGCTCGTTTTGAAGGCCAATTTTTAACCCAAAATTTTCGTTTATTCCTCATTCTTTCTACAAGCGCACAGGCTACAGCCCCCCACATTGCAATTCCTCTTCCGTTGACATGACAAACTACAAAAACCAACTTTCGGCACAACAGAAGACGGCGCGGCAGTAGACCGATGTGACCGTGTGTAGGTAACGCATCACTTCAATCCGATGTGGGACTCCAATCGTGTGTAGGCAGACCAATTCGAAACCTTGGCTAGTTACGGTTTGTAGATAACGAAGCCCAAAACAGATGTCTGTCATGAATTGTAACATCACAGAAACGTTATGAAGTGTCGTTTCTTCCCCCGGTCAACCGGCGTCCGTCTTCAAACTAGGCTAACTACAAACTAGTACATAATGAATTTAAGTAATAAATAATACTCAATCAACGAGTGATAAGAGAGTTAAAAAAATAATACATGTCACACAGTATATAATAATACATGTCACAAGAAGACTAAATAATACAAACAAATAGAACAAAACATTAGCCTGAAGACGGCAGCCGACACGTCGCTGCTTGTCACGTCATTTAGCTCAAACGTATTCGACAAGAATATGACACAAAATACGGCTGTAATATGTTTACAACTTTTTATGATAAGGTGTGTATAATATTATGACTATATTAAGTAACAATGTGATTGAAATTATTAAAACTATTTTGTCAGAAAAACACATAGGTCAGTATGTAGGTTATGTGGCTTAAGTACATACTCACGTGTATCTACATTATCCTACACACTGTTCATCGAATGTTCTGTAATAACTGTATTATAAATTGATAGGTAAACGTGGTTTGTTCTAGAAATAACGCCCAGAATCATCTCGGCTTATCTAGTTATGTGACAAAGGCTGGAAGTGACGTCATTACCAGCCGCATATAAGCAGTGATAGACGGAGAGAAAGCCAGTATTTATTGTGAGTTCGGTTAAGTGAGATGTAGCAGCACCAAACTATATAACTAGTTATATAGTTTGGTGCTGGATGTAGAGTCAGTCTGTGTATTTGATACCACATTTGTGGAGCAATATTGTATTTGTGTAGTTGTTTGTATGATTGTCAGCAATTGATATCACAGTTGTGAATAGAAATTTGTATTTTCTGTGACATATTTTTAATTGTAAAAACTATTTGTGATAGCGACAAATAAACAAAGTGTCGACAGTGATACGATCGTTGCCTATATGGTCTATTTCCTTCCCACCACACATTTCATCATCATCTATCATCGAATTACTCTCTCAATATACGTATGACAGTCCATTACCATTGTACTTGCACAGACTTTTGATATTCGAATCATTAAATAAACTGCCTCTGATTCCAACCTGGTTCTCTAGTGTCCACTAGATTAGTGTTACATAAGCTGCTTCCGTCCAAAAAGGCACTTCGGGTTTCTCTTTCGTACGGTCCAGATCGCATATCTTGTACGGCGGTAAGTGATATTATTTTTCGTTCGTAAGACGCCTCCTAGTCTTAAAGATACTAAACCATTTTCATATCTTTATTTAGATTTCGAAGGAGCTGATAAATGTATTTTCAAAATCCTACAGTAGGCTATGTAGTCTCGCTCAACGGCAAAACGATGTACAACGAATAGGCTTACAGGGGAGGGGGGGCAATGAATAAACACGTTCAGAAATAACTTTGGCGCTTCATTCATTGACTGCTTTTCAACTATTCTTTGCATGTACACGAGCTTTACGTAATGTGCACTTTCTAAACGGGCACATTATATTTTGCAATTGAAATACCAACTTTATAAACTAATAACTTATTATTTTAAGGGAAAAACAAAACTTGTGGGTTTGCCCCATTGATGGAGCGACTAGAACACGAAGAAACGGGTAGATTTCTAATGTGACTTTGAAATCTAATGTGGCGTTCCACTGCGAAATGTTTAGACAGGAACACGTGCGTCTCGCTTATCACGAGAGTACAGGTCTGCAACTGTTCTGCTCACAACCCAATATGTAATATTTATATCTATCATTTTCATATATATGATGTTTCCAAATATTATTATCCCTATAATATTTCAAATTTCTATATAATATTTGAATTTATTCATATATTATCTCTTGAATTTTAGTATAAAATGATGAACACAACACCTCTGATTATTATATTACCTTGTTTCAGTTCCGTCTTGTGACTTATAGTAACTATGTGACGTGTTTCTGAACGATCGTCAGATATCAGAGATGACGAATGGAGAATAAGAAATAACCAGCAGATAGATGAGCTATTGAATCGTGAGGACATCATGAGATTCATAATGGCTCAACGAATACAGCGCACGGATGATCAGCGTATGCCAAAGAAAATCCTGAGGGCGCAAGTCTACAAGAGCAGAAAGAGGGGCCGACCTAGTAAGAGATGGTTGGATGATGTGCTAGAAGATCTCAGAAGAATGGATGTGAGGGGTTACACTGAGATGGCAATGGATAGGAGACTTTGGAGAAGACTGATGTTGGAAGCCAGGGTGCTTAAGAAGAAGAATACTGAAATCAATTGTGGCTTGGCTATTGAAAACATGAATTTTAAAATACCCCTGAGTAGCTCAGAACAATACGATACAACACTAATAATACATAAATTGTTAGCACATTATATGATGTAATATAAACAAAGACTGATCTGCGTAAAGCAAGGTCTGTATGCCTTCGAATATTACGCTTATATATTATATACGGGTCATATTACACTATAGTATATGTGTGTGTATGCTTAAGTGTGGGTCAGAAACAAAAAAGGGGGGACCACGACACAAATCAGATTGGGGGGGGATTAGATGCAACAAACGTTTCAAATGAATAAAACTTTAAAATACGTTCATCCAACTTGCCCGTGTATGCTGAACGTGTCACGATCCCGTTATGTCTTCCCGTAGTAGAAAAGACAAGGCTGACCAAGCAATACGGGGCACGAATAATGACTCTCCAGTTTCTGTTTGAAAGTGGCATCCTCAAACAAGTTCGAAGTGAGGAAATATCAACTAATTTGCAACTTCTACTATACAAAGAAAAAAAAACTTATATTTTAAGGGGACACGGAAAGCAAAAAAGAATTACTTTGTTCAAATTTTTGTTTTTAGCACTAATTAAAAGTTGAGGTTCTCTGAACGCACTTAGGCCTAAGTGCATTCAACATACTTAGGTGATGTTGTAAAATAGGTATGGTTTATTTTCCCGGAGTCAGTACGCACAGTATGCATGTTTGTATGTGTCCAGATATTTATTTATCGATTCAGGATACGCGACAATTAACGAAAAGTTATTTATCTGCCGCCTTGATCTATAAGCTGCAGTTTTTGTAATGTTTAACATGTGCGTACATTACTTGCGAAGGTGTTATGTTCATAAGGACAATGTCAGATAATATTATAGGTACGTTTGGCCGTCTGCAGACTCGATCAAATTGTTCCACTGGATAACCCGCCGCAACTAGGGGACGCTAAAATGACAATACTGAAAGTTTCCTCCCTACTTATAATAATTCACAACACAGTAAATAAGCTAAAAATACGATTTTAAATGTTGTTCGAACATTTGCTATATGTGACATAAATTAAGACGAATGCCGTGAAGAAGTGGAAGTTGGGCAGTTGAGGGCACTGCAAAAATGGACAGATTCGGACTCGATAAAAGTTATCAAAATTTCACCGCAACTAACAGTTGCTTCAGGTGAAACAATGTTTAGTAATCTGAGTATTATTAAAAATTACTTAAAAAGCAACATGGAGGCAAGATCGATTTTCAAATTTCAGTGTTATTTTAGTTGAACACAAGCAAGCATGACAAATTATAAATGAAAATGGTAGTTGAAGGGGAAGGGTAATTTTTTGGAAATTACCTTTCACCGCACACTCATGATACTCATCAATAACTGATGATCAACACGTTCGCTGCGTCTAACCGGGAAGAACTGCACCCACGTAACGGTTTTTTTATACGTTTGCAAAAAATAATATATTCGTTTGAATAAAAAGTTCTCCTTTCCAGCACAACAACTCACTACAAAGTCACTACAAGTTGTTATTACGATGATTGAGCATAAATAGACTGTTTATCACGCAAGGTTTAAAACAACAGACAAGCTGGCTGGTTATGCTTCTTTTATGAAAGGAATAGTCATATCAAAGGAACAAGTTGTTTTTGTAGTTTTATAAACTCCAAACAATTTTTTCAAGTCTATGCTCACTTTGCCGTCCGGGGCGGCTGCCCCCTTGGACCCCCTCTAGCTACGCCTCTGTTTGCAACATTATGATATCACCAAAATTCTGGTAGCAAGTCAAATCTTCTAAAGTCTTGTATGATTCATTCACCAGAGTAATTTCGAGTCTATAGAGTCGTTTCATAACAAACAACGTTACAGATCGTACATTACAAGCCCTATAACGAATATAATTGTGTAATTATTAATACATAATCTTGCAAACTAATATACCGTACCTAAAATCTTTCATATGCAAAATTAAATGAAATAAATTTTAACTACGATTGAAAACAGGTGATCGATCATTTTTTAAACCACCATGACAGTTGTATATTTTTGTAGCTTAAGTTGGATCTTAAGTTATAAAGTTTAAGAATGTTAGAATGTAATATAAACTCAGTTGTGTTAATTTACTGTTTAAGAGAATTATAAAACTTGCTAACACCTCCCTCACCATGTTTGCCCCAGACCGTATAATTTTTCCAATTTATCGTCAAAGCGTTCTATGGCTCATTTAGATGAAAACAATAGAACAAAGAGAAAACTGTACTGCATCGAAAGTAACGGTAAAAGTCGATACAAATCGATTATCCGAGTCTGTAGTAAACAAAAACCCCGGTCCTGCGATCCAAGTTGTAGTTTCTGTATTTGTGCATGTGACTTCACAGCTACAATGTAGTGGGATATAACGGGCGAGGATTGAGCAGCACAAGAGGAAGGCCGAACACCAGGATTCGATAAACGGTAGGCAACTCCTACATGTGCTCTATCAAATATTTAACAATGACTTTAATAACAACAATAATAATAATTCTGCCAACGGTGTTGTTTAACACTGGCAGTCGCAAGGAGTATCCGGACGGTAGCACCCAATTATTACGAAGAGCTCCGAATGACACCCAGAGGAGGTCTGGAGGCCCGTTCACGGAGATTTAAGCACCTTCAATAGTCTAAAAAGGAAAAGCCGGACAATTTGATCACGTAGAAGAAGGTACGGACCCATCAAGAATACCACACGTGAGTGCAAAATATATGCTTAGAGGTAGAAGTCTGGGACGGCCGATGAAAAGATGGAGAGATCTGTTGTAACAACGGACGACGTAATAGGCTTTGAGCCTTATACTTGCAAAGTACAAGAACAACATTATTTTTTTAGGACTTCCACTTACCCCTACACATAATCAATCCACTGGGGATGAAGTGTGATAAATAGGACGGTTGATCTCCAACCTTGGTACATAACAATTGTTAGAAATATTAACTGAGGGGATTTTAAAATCAATTACCAAATTATTAGCTTTAATCGACTAACTGAAAAAAACCGAGACAAGAAAAATGGGGCACAGAGTCAAGTTTACATAATTAAGCTAATGAATGCGGCAGGTCAGATAATGAGACTACGAAATTGCCTTCCGCCGATAACAAACTAATATTATTATGTAGTATTATGATAATTCTAATAATAATAGCATTGCAAATCACGAACATTTGCTTACACGTGTCGTTTGGAAAACTACTACAAATTGCACCAACAGTAATCATAAGTTTTTATTTATTTATTTCTCAATGACGTCTGTCTCCACTACGAGTGATAGAATTAGTATGGAAATCGTAACGTTACTGTAATGTGTTCAATCCACATTCATAGTAATATTATGATTGGTATTATTAAAACTAATTACAATAGTACGTAGGTTAGTTACTCACGTGTATTGCTATAATCCACAACTTATGTATATTGATAGACACTATAATGTACCACGTATTGCTAGGTAAACATAGTTTTGGATACGACATTCCAGAATAAGCGCCTAGACTTTTCTCGCCGTCTATAAGTGACTAAGGCCGGTGAATGACGTCACTGGCAACCTTTATAAGTATATGTTTAGTATTTATAATATAATTACCGTACCTATATAAGTGAGCTTTTGTGTGTGTGTGTGTGTGTGTGTGTGTGTGTGTGTGTGTGTGTGTGTGTGTGTGTGTGTGTGTGTGTGTGTGTGTGTGTGTGTGTGTGTGTGTGTGTGTGTGTGTGTGTGTGTGTGTGTGTGTGTGTGTGTGTGTGTGTGTGTGTGTGTGTGTGTGTGATACCACATTTGTGGATCAGCATTATATTTGTGTTTTTGTTTGTGTAAATTACGATTGTGTTAACAATCGATGCAACTGTTGTGAATTGAACTTTTTTAATTTTCTGTGTGATATATTTATTTGCGAAAAATTATTTGTGATAACATTAAATAAACAAGGTGGTGTCAACAGTGATACGAGTGTTGTCCAGGAGGCAACATATAAATATACCACTGCACACACACACACACACGACGTTCCTCCACTCGCTGATGAAGTGAAAGAAATAGCAAGGACGGCGAAACTTCTACGGACGAGTTCTTAATGCAGAATCACAAGCTGAAGAAGTTCCACTGACAATGGCGACGAGGAAAAAGGTGAAACAGGGAAATCGATTAAGAAAAGGAATGATAATCGCCTACAATCTTGCTGCCACTGAGGAACCAACGTAAACCCTAGTATATATTTGCGATACGTAGTACAAATATAAGCATGTATACTATATTGTATAACAAACAGACTTTAATAAAAAATATTATCTGTACAATGTATTCAAATAGCCACGCAGTTCTCAGTTTTAACTTGACCGTTTGAGATTTGACTTTCTATTTGAAGTTACGTCTCACGATAACTTCTGAACGCATGCCTGTCCATGCTTTTCTCTTACAGCACCGTATTGTTTTTTCTTTTTTTTTAGACTGATCCTCAAAAAAAGGGGGCAGAAGGGGAAAACAGTGTGGGATCAAAACAGTGAAAAATCGCAAAAGCCCACGTGGGATATGAAATTAAAGTGAATTTTAATCACAATCTGAGTATAGTGTTTATTTTTGAACATTTCAAAATTTTTACAGTTAGGGGCCAAACAGTGGGTGAAACATTTCATAAAATCGAAACAATTCATGTCGAGTATCAAATTAAAGAGAATTTTTAACTAACATGTGAATGTAGTGTTAAATTTTGGGACCCCAGGGAGCAAAAGAGATGAAAAGTTTGAAAAAAAATATGAAATTCCAGCAGGGTGTCAGACTAAAATGAACTGTAACCCACATCCGAATGTTTCGAATTGTACGATTGCGTGCTCTACAAGTGTTATATTACTACAAAAGTAGAGAAATCTGGATTTTTGTAATTTTTTCGAGTACATAATTGAAAAATGATCTAATACAGAAATTTATCTAATACTTGGTTCAAAACAGTGACAAGTTCAGGGAACTTACTGGTATAATAATATTGACATCTTTAAAAGCAGTACTGTAACCCTGCGGATAACGAGGGATAGTTACACTGATAGCCGGCAAATGCGTAATTCGTACTCACTGATAAGGTTCTGACGTCATCGCGACAACACAACGTTGTACAATTTGTAGCCCGCTGAATTATTTGAATTTTTGGAAGCAACGTTTCGCATACACCAGCCATGTGGATAAGACGTTTAATTTATACGTATACTGCACATCGTTTTATGGCAATAAAGATTTCGATGCCGGTTATACCGGTTAAATATCACATTTTCCTGAGGGCTCTCTAGTGTACAACAAATGCCAAGTCCAAAAACGGAGTAGTGTTAGTTCGTGTAAGAAACACACTTCAAATATACTCTCTGCGGAATATAAGTGTCATATAGAAACAAATACAGATGCAGCCAAGAACCCTTGAGGTTAAGTGAAGTAAACGGTTTCCTCTCGACAGTAAATAATCCCACCACAAAATAATGGACGCTGTAGTGAAATACCAACCAATCATTCGATATTAATTTTCCAAATGCGTTACAACTTTAAGCCTTACCGAATGCACGAACGTTTAAACAAAAATAAACATACAGTGCAGATATCAGGGTTGCTACCGAACGTCGTCCTACGAGCACACATACACAAGTTGTGGAGGAAAAAATAAGAAAAGTTGTACAGTATATCATTAATGATTTCGTATGACAGCGAGACATAACAAACATCTAATAATACAAAATGAAAAAGGCGGACCAACGAGGAAAGTACGAATCAAAAGTAATTCGTGTCAATTTAATGACGCCTACAACGTATCGTTACAAGAACACAGTTCCACATCACTGAAGATCTGCAGATCAATATAAAAACACAGTACTGGTTGATGAGAATAAATTGTTCCCTATCTTAATACTCACGGGTACACAGTAAGTTCCAGAACTCATTCACTGTTTTGAACAAAATACATTTATTATTAAATAATATCAAATTAATAAATTTTCATTTTTAAAAGCTGTGAATACAGTTGTTGGTACGCCTGGACACGTCGTTTCTCTTTATTTTGTCTTTTTGTATACATAAACAGGTACCTTTAGTTTGGGTTAAAATTCCTTTTAGCCTGATAGTTAGCATGGATTTTTGATACTTTTCTGGGTTCTGGAAATTCCCCAAAATTAACTTAATATTCAGATTTTGTTTTAAATCTCTTTAACCGATATCCCACACGGACGTTTGCAATAGGGGTGTGTGAGGATCTACTACAAGCAAATGCCAAACGGTCAGCTCGCTTCAATAAAGTGTTTCAGAAATAAAATTACAAAAGTAATTACTTTCGAGTCATCAACGAATGAATAATACGAGGAATGCAGTGTGCCAGAGCAACGTTAACCAAATCCTGCACATGACGTTAACACATGAAATTCTTGAAACATAAACGACGTAAAGATTATGATAGAAACAGATTCAACGGAAGGAAGAGACGAACTTGAGGCGAAGGTGAGCGCGGAGCGGTCGTACTTGAGGGTGCGCGCGCCTCCACACTTGTGCCACTTGCACCACGCGTAAGGACAAGGACGAGTGAAAACGAAATGTCTTCCTAGTACGCTGTCACGTGGTGCCCTTCGCTTGGGAAAGGGACAAATGTGTCAAACTTCACTGTAACGCCGCAGGTGCCATACCGACTACAGTGGCATTTCTAGACAATTATGAGTGTTTAATCTTTAGCATACCTCGCGCTGTTCACCAATATGATCCACTGCTAATCGGTTTAAACCTCATTAATACCACTCAAATTTCCTCAGCGCCGTCTATAAGCTGGAACTTTTAACAATTTTTCAACCTCTTGCGCCAAACGAATACAAACCGAATTTGGCAACTGTGTTTAACTGTAAAATTTTCCTTACGCCATGAGAAAAGGAAATCAACTGTCTTTTCTCCTTTGTTCCCAGTTTTAAACCCATTTTCACAACCAACCTCACACGTGGTATACAATAAAGTGCCCGACTGTTCTTGGTCCTAAACGTTTGTTGTTTTGGAACAGTACGTTTTATAAAGACATTATTGTTATCAGTAGGCCGTAGGGAAGTTTTGTTTGATGCTTTCTCTGACCCTCCAAAAGCGCCTACTGGGAATATTTCTTCTTGCAGCCTCATGTTTTGTTTTGCCACTATCATATTCAACAGATTTCCAAAACAACATTACTTATAAAATAATCTGAAGTGTTTATTTTCATGTCTGTCTTCCATAACGAGGCACGTGGCACGTGTCTCGGCTTCGACTCCACCCTCCACTTCGACACGTTAAACCAACACAGGACAATGAAATACTGAGAAACGTAGCCGGACCAGAATTTCGAGAAAAGATACAGCGATTTGTTTGAGGGAAGACAAGCAGAAATCGACATGGATGTTGTGGCTACCTGTTTCCACATGGACATGGTTGGGAGACAGCGCCAAACCTCGGTAGGACTGAACTCCTAACTACAACACTGCTACGAGGCATTAGTACACTCCGGCAATGCAACCAGCCTCATCTTCTGTACAGCGGTCTGAATTTTATATCGTTTGTTTCCCTGCTTCGATTCTCTACATCCCGTTTTAAAGTGGATATTTCGATAGTCACGATTATATTTATAATTTTAGGTTTTTGGCATATATGGCAATAGCACAGTCGTAACATACTCGCAAGCAAGCAGACAAGCGCTTAAACAACACACGATGTCCCCGGAGCACTCGTTCCTTTCCTTCTTTCCTTTCCTTAGACTGCTGCTTGTTGTTGTCACCGGCACGGAGGCTTGAGACGGTTCCAGCAGCAGTTTTCCTCCCCCGGCAATTGTCTCCTGTCTACTGTACCGCTAACAGAACACTGCTTCTTATCGCCATTCACGGACCGCACCAACTCTCCGTTCACAAATGACTGCTGTTTTAATGTTGAAACTTATATTTAAATTATTTTCATATTTTACGTTAGTGTTGAAGTATTGAGCAGCAGAATTCCTGGGCGACATTCCTTCAGCGAACGTTCAGCGACATTCCTTCACAAGATACGTTATCCAGCGCAACTCGCTGCCCTGCGACAGTCTTGGGATGAAGGAATTACGACTCCAACTGGAAACTTATAGGCTCAGTTGTTCTTGTGCAGTACTCTTCATGCTGCTGAGAAACAGACTATGATGCAATAAGGTTGTAAACACCTGCGAAACACAATCTGTATTATTTGGTTTCCGTAACATTGTGACACTCCGTACGTGATATTGTTATAAAATTAGTTTACAGTGAAGCGTTTTATAAACATTTCGCGATAGTTAAAGGAAGCCACAGTTTGGGTAAGTAATTATAAATTCCCCAGCCTCAGAAATATGGTCAAAACACATAATAAAAACTTGCCACACACTATATTGCGTACAGTATAAGTCGAGATACGTTCCGCTATACGCTGTGCTGATCGATTTTTACTTCCATAACGAAATGGAAATTTGGTGATGGCAAAAAAATCGTGTTCCAGATAATTGCAGATTCTGATTGTACTACCCTCAAAACATGAAAGTCATTTTTCGAAAAGTGTCTGTGTGTGTCTGTCTCTGGCTGTGTGTAGATTTTTTTTCTATGGCAAACGATAAGAGCCGCAAATTCAAACAGAATCAAATAATTTTTTGCATACAGCCCTGATTTGTGGAGTACTCACGACCTATTGTTTTTGGTGAAGATCGGTTAAGGGAAAGGGGTAGTTTACCTGCAACGTTTTATGTTTTAAGAAGGGTAATTTTTTACTTCCATATTCCTTAAGGAATGGAAGTATGGTGATGGCAAAAAAAATCGTGTTCGAGATTATTGCAGATTCTGATTCTACTACACTCAAAACATGAAAAAACTCGTTTTCCGAAAAGTGTCTGTGTGTGTGTGTCTGTCTGTGTGTCTCTCTCTGTGTGTCTGTAGATTTTTTTTCTATGGCAAACGATAACTGCCGCAAATTCAAACAGAATCAAATAATTGTTTGCATGCAGCCCTGATTTGCAGAGTACTCGCGACCTATTGTTTTTGGTGAAGATCGGTTGAGGGAAAGGGGTAGTTTACCTGCAACGGTTTTTTTTTAGCAAGGGTAATTTTGTTTGTTTGGCAAACGATAACAGCCGCAAATTCAAACAGAATCAAAAGATTATTTGCATACAGCCCTAAATTGTAGAGTTCTCAAGACCTATTGTTTTTGGTGAAGTTCGGTTGAGGGAAAGGGGTAGTTTACCTGCAACATTTTTTTAACAAGGGTATTTTCTATGGCAAACGATAACAGCCGCAAATTCAAACAGAATCAAATAATGTTTTGCATACAGCCCTGATTTGTAGAGTACTCAAGACCTATTGTTTTTGGTGAAGATCGGTTAAGGGAAAGGGGTAGTTTACCTGTAACGTTTTATGTTTTAACAAGGGTATTTCCTATGGCAAACGATAACAGCCGCAAATTCAAACAGAATCAAAAGATTATTTGCATACAGCCCTAAATTGTAGAGTTCTCAAGACCTATTGTTTTTGGTGAAGTTCGGTTGAGGGAAAGGGGTA
This sequence comes from Magicicada septendecula, assembly GCA_034769895.1. Classification (NCBI taxonomy): domain Eukaryota; kingdom Metazoa; phylum Arthropoda; class Insecta; order Hemiptera; family Cicadidae; genus Magicicada; species Magicicada septendecula. The sequence continues at coordinate 347,574,744 of CM068376.1, forward strand.
GTTTACCTGCAACATTTTTTTAACAAGGGTATTTTCTATGGCAAACGATAACAGCCGCAAATTCAAACAGAATCAAATAATGTTTTGCATACAGCCCTGATTTGTAGAGTACTCAAGACCTATTGTTTTTGGTGAAGATCGGTTAAGGGAAAGGGGTAGTTTACCTGTAACGTTTTATGTTTTAACAAGGGTATTTCCTATGGCAAACGATAACAGCCGCAAATTCAAACAGAATCAAAAGATTATTTGCATACAGCCCTAAATTGTAGAGTTCTCAAGACCTATTGTTTTTGGTGAAGATCGGTTGAGGGAAAGGGGTAGTTTACCTGCAACGTTTTTTTAACAAGGGTATTTTCTATGGCAAACGATAACAGCCGCAAATTCAAACAGAATCAAATAATGTTTTGCATACAGCCCTGATTTGTAGAGTACTCAAGACCTATTGTTTTTGGTGAAGATCGGTTAAGGGGAAGGGGTAGTTTACCTGCAACCTTTTACGTTTTAACAAGAGTAAAGTACTTGAAAATTTATTTAAACTTTTTGAAACAATGGTAATTGTTAAAAATAAAATAATTTTGTTGCCAGGCAATAAAATTATAATTTTTTCATTTTAATGTAATATAATATTTTTCATTTAATACAGCAATAAAAAGGCAGGTAAGACACAGCCTGGCTGTTTGGCTGAAAATGATTTTAAATATAAATCTTAGAATATGGAAGTCATGTATGGTTCTCCATACCGATATTTTTTTTGGCAAACGATAACAGCCGCGAATTCAAACAGAATGAAATAATGTTTCGCATACAGCCCTGAATTGTAGAGTTCTCAAGGCCTATTGTTATTGGTGAAGATCGGTTAAGAGAAAGGGGTAGTTTACCTGCAACGTTTTATGTTTTAACAAGGGTAATTTTTTACTTCCATGTTCCTTAAGGAAATGGAAATATGGTGATGGCAAAAAAAATCGTGTTCGAGATTATTGCAGATTCTGATTGTACTACACTCAAAACATGAAAAAAGTCGTTTTTCGAAAAGTGTGTGTGTGTGTCTGTCTGTAGATTTTTTTCTATGGCAAACGATAACAGCCGAAAATTCAAACAGAATCAAATAATTTTTTGCATACAGCCCTGATTTGTAGAGTACTCAAGACCTATCGTTTTTGGTGAAGCTCCGTTAAGGGAAAAGGGTAGTTTACCTGCAACGTTTTTTTTTTAATCAAGGGTAATTTGTTTCTATGGCAAACAATAACAGCCGCAAATTCAAACACAATCAAATAATATTTTGCATACAGCCCTGAATTGTAGAGGTCTCAAGACCTACTGATTTTGGTAAAGATCGGTTAAGGGAAAGGGGTAGTTTACCTGCAACATTTTATGTTTTAACAAGGGTATTTTCTATGGCAAACGATAACAGCCGCAAATTCAAACATAATCAAATAATTTTTTGCATACTGCCCTGAATTATAGAGTTCTCAAGACCTATTGTTTTTGGTGAAGATCGGTTAATGGGAAGGGGTAGTTTACCGGCAACGATTTATGTTTGAAAAGGGTATTTTATATGGCAAACGATATGAGCCGCAAATTCAAACAGAATCAAATAAGTTTTCGCATACAGCCCTGATTTGTAGAGTACTCAAGACCTATTGGTTTTGGTGAAGATCGGTTAAGGGAAAGGGGTAGTTTACCTACAACATTTTATATTTTAACAAGGGTATTTTCTATGGCAAACGATAAGAGCCGCAAATTCAAACAATTTTTTGCATACAGCCCTGATTTGTAGAGCACTCAAGAACTATTGTTTTTGGTGAAGATCGGTTAATTGAAAGGGATAGTTTACCTGCAACGTTTTATGTTTTAAAAGAGTATTTTCTGTGGCAAACGATAAGAGTCGCAAATTCAAACAAAATCAAATAATTTTTTGCATACAGCTCTGATTTGTAGAGTACTCAAGATCTGTTGTTTTTGGTGAAGATCGGTTAACGGGAAGGGGTAGTTTACCAGCAACGTTTTTCTTATCAAGGGTAATTTCTTTCTATGGTAAACGATAGCCGCAAATTCAAACAGAATCAAACAATTTTTTGCATACAGCATTGATTTGTAGACTACACAAGACCTATTGTTTTTGGTGAAGATCGGTTAAGGGAAAGGGGTAGTTTACCGGCAACATTTGTTTTTATCAAGGGTAATTTTTTCCTATGGCAAACGATAACAGCCGCAAATTCAAACAGAATCGACTAGTCTTTTTCATACCTTTTTTAATTATACCGAACTCAAGGTCTGTTAATTTTGTTGAAGATCGGTTAAGGGAAAGGGTAGTTTACCTGCAACGTTTTATATTTTAACAAGGGTATTTAGTATGGCAAACGATAAGAGTCGCAAATTCAAACAGAATCAAATAATTTTTTGCATACAGCCCTGAATTGTAGAGTAATCAAGACCTATTGTTTTTGGTGAAGATCGGTTAAGGGAAAGGGGTAGTTTACCAACAACGTTTTTTTATCAAGGGTAATATTTTTTCTATGGCAAACGATAACAGCCGCAAATGCAAACAGAATCAAATAATGTTTTGCATACAGCCCTGAATTGTAGAGGACTGAAGGTCTGCTGATTTTGGTGAAGATCGGTTTAGAGAAAGGGGTAGTTTCCCTGCAACGTTTTATGTTTTAACAAGGGTAATTTTTTCTATGACGAACGATAACTACCGTAAATTCAAAGAAAATCAAATATATGTTTTTGCATACCTTCCTAAATTGTAGAGAGCTCAAGGCCTGTTGATTTTGGTGAAGATCGGTAAAGGGAAAGGGGTAGTTTACCTGAAACATGTATGTTGTTACAAGAGAAATGTTTCCATGACGAACGATAACTGCCGCAAACTGAAACAGAATCAAATATTTTTTTTCCATGCATCCCTGCATTGCAGAGGACTGAAGGTCTATTGATTTTGGAGAAGATCGGTTAAGAGAAAGGGGTAGTTTACGTGAAACATTTTATGATTTAACAAAAGTAAAGTACTTTATTTTTATAAATAAAGTATCCTGATAAGAAGCTCATAATAATCCCCTGTAGAAACGTAGTTGAAATATCTATAAATGAAGAGGTTAGGTGAACGGGGTGGGGGTAATTTTCTATTATTAAACATTATAGTTAAAGGTGGAGGGGAGAATTCTGTATGTGTACTACGTTATTGGCAACAAAGAAGTAGTTCTTTGTTAAAATTCCTTCCCGGGCTGTTTAGCCGTAGTCCAATGTTTTCTGTAAAACCAGACTTTTCGGCAGTGCCATCGACTGCCATCATCAGTGAAAATCGAGTGCGAAAACGTGAGGTGGTATACGTTAGTGACCACAGTACTGTGGTTTAAGGCTGAAGCAATAAGTAGAAAGAAGTAGTTTCTACAGAAATATTTCATTTCGAATATGATTTTAAATATAAATCTTATATGTAGAGTACTCAAGAGTACTGATTTGTAGAGTACTCAAGACCTATTGTTTTTGGTGAAGATCGGTTAAGGGAAAAGGGTAGTTTACCTGCAACGTTTTTTTTTTTTTTTTTTTTTTTTTTTAATCAAGGGTAATTTGTTTCTATGGCAAACAATATCACCCGCAAATTCAAACATAATCAAATAATTTTTTGCATACTGCCATGAATTATAGAGTTCTCAAAACCTTTTGTTTTTGGTGAAGATCGGTTAAGGGGAAGGGGTAGTTTACCGGCAACGTTTTATGTTTGAAAAGGGTATTTTCTATGGCAAACGATAAGAGCCGCAAATTCAAACAGAATCAAATAAGTTTTTGCATACAGCCCTGATTTGTAGAGTACTCAAGACCTATTGTTTTTGGTGAAGATCGGTTACGTGAAAGGGGTAGTTTACCTGCCACGTTTTTTGTTTTAACAAGGGTATTTTTTATGGCAAACGATAAAGCCGCAAATTCAAATTTAATCAAATAATATTTTGCATACAGCCCTGAATTGTAGAGTTCTCAAGACCTGTTGGTTTTGGTGAAGATCGGTTAAGGGAATAGGGTAGTTTACCTGCAACATTTTATGTTTAACCAAGGGTAAATTTTTTTATGACGAACGATAACTGCCGTACATTAAAACACAATCAACTACTCTTCTGCATACCTTTTTGAATTATACAGAACTCAAGGTCTGTTGATTTTGTTGAAGATCGGTTAAGGGATAGGGGTAGTTTACCAGCAACGTTTTATGTTCTAACAAGGGTATTTTCTATGGCAAACGATAACAGACGCAAATTCAAACAGAATCAAATGATTATTTGCATACAGCCCTAAATTGTAGAATTCTCAAGGTGTGTTGATTTTGTTGAAGATCGGTTAAGGGAAAGTGGTAGTTTACCTGCAACATTTTATGTTTTAACAAGAGTATTTTCTATGGCAAACGATAACAGCCGCAAATTCAAACAGAATCAAATGATGTTTTGCATACAGCCCTGTATTGTAGAGTTCTCAATACCTATTGGTGTTGGTGAAGATCGGTTAAGGGAAAATGGTAGTTTACCTGCAACATTTTATGTTTTAACAAGGGTTATTTTTTATATGACGAACGAAAACTGCCGTAAATTCAAACAGAATCATCTACATTTTTGCATACCTTTTTGAACTAAAGAGAACTCAAGGTCTGTTGATTTTGTTGAAGATAGGTTAAGGGGAAGGGGTAGTATATCACCAAAATTTTATGTTTTAAAAAGGGTAATTTTTTTATGACGAACGATAACTGCCGAAAATTCAAAGAGAATCAAATAATTTTTTGCACACTTGCCTGAGTTGTACAGAACTCAACGTCTGTTGATTTTGGTGAAGATCGGTTAAGGGAAAGGGGTAGTTTACCTGCAAAATTTTTAGTTGTAACAAGAGAAATGTTTCCATGACAAACGGTAACTGCCGCACATTCAAACAGAATCAAAAATTTTTTTGCATGCATCCCTGAATTGTAGAGGACTGAAGGTTTTGGCAACAAAGAAGTAGTTCTTTGTTAAAATTGCTTCCCGGGCTGTTTAGCCGTAGTCCAATGTTTTCTGTAAAACCAGACTTTTCGGCAGTGCCATCGACTGCCATCATCAGTGAAAATCGAGTGCGAAAACGTGAGATGGTATACGTTAGTGACCACAGTACTGTGGTTAATGCTGAAGCAATAAGTAGAAAGACGTAGTTTCTATGGAAATATTTCATTTCAATAAAATCATATTTAAAATATGATTTTAAATATAAATCTTAGAACATGGAAGTCATGTATGGTTCTCCATACCGATATTTTCTATGACGAACGATAACTGCCGTAAATTAAAACAGAATCAACTACTCTTTTGCATACCTTTTTGAATTATACAGATCTCAAGGTCTGTTGGATTTTGTTGAAGATCGGTTAAGGGAATGGGGTAGTTTACCTGCAACGTTTTATATTTTAACGAGGGTATTTTTTATGCCAAACGATAAGAGCCGCAAATTCAAACAGAATCAAATAATTTTTTGCATACAGCCCTGAACTGTAGAGTACTCAAGACCTATTGTTTTTGGTGAAGATCGGTTAAGAGAAAGGAGTAGTTTACCGGTAACGTTTTTTTATCAGGGGTAATTTTTTTCTATGGCAAACTATAACAGCCGCAAATTCAAACAGAATCAAATAATGTTTTGCATACAGCCCGGAATAGTAGAGTTCTCAAGACTTGTTGGTTTTGGTGAAGATCGGTTAAGGGAAAGGGGTAGTTTACCAACAACGTTTTTTTATCAAGCGTAATATTTTTTCTATGGCAAACGATAACAGCCGCAAATTCAAACAGAATCAAATAATGTTTTGCATACCTTTTTGAATTAAAGAGAACTCAAGGTCTGTTGATTTTGTTGAAGATCGGTGAAGGGAAAGGGGTAGTTTACCAGCAACATTTTATGTTTCAAAAAGGGTAATTTTTTTTTAACGAAAGATATCTGCCGTAAATTCACAGAGAATCAAATAATTATTTGCATACTTTCCTGAATTGTAGAGATCTCAAGGCTTACTGTTTTTGGTGAAGATCGGTTAGGGGAAAGGGGTAGTTTACCTGCATCATTTTATGTTGTAACAAGAGAAATGTTTCCATGACGAACGATAACTGCCGCACATTCAAACAGAATCAAATATTTTTTTGCATGCATCCCTGCATTGTAGAGGACTGAAGGTCTACTGATTTTGGTGAAGATCGGTTAAGAGATAGGGGTACTTTACGTGCAACGTTTTATATTTTAACATGAGTAAAGTACTTAATTTTGATAAATAAAGTATCCTGATAAGAAGCTCATAATAATCCACTGTAGAAACGTAGATGAAATATCTATAAATGAAGAGGTTAGGTGAACGGGGTGGGGGTAATTTTCTATAAATGAAAATTATAGTTGAAGGGAGAGGGGAGAATTTTGTATATGTGTACTACGTTATCGGCAACAAAGAAGTAGTTCTTTGTTAAAATTTGTTCCCGGGCTGTTTAGCTTTTGTCCAATGTTTTCTGAAAAAACCAGACTTTTCGGCAGTGCCATCGACTGCCATCATCAGTGAAAATCGAGTGCGAAAACGTGAGGTGGTATACGTTAGTGACCACAGTACTGTGGTTAAGGCTGAAGCAATAAGTAGAAAGAAGTAGTTTCTATGGAAATATTTCATTTCGAATATGATTTTAAATATAAATCTTAGGACATGGAAGTCATGTATGGTTCTGCATACCGATATTTTTTCTATGACAAACGATAACAGCCGCAAATTCAAACAGAATCAACTCCTCTTTTGCATACCTTTTTGAGTTATACAGAACTCAAGGTCTGTTGATTTTGTTGAAGATCGGTTAAGGGAATGGGGTAGTTTACCTGCAACGTTTTATATTTTAACGAGGGTATTTTTTATGCCAAACGATAAGAGCCGCAAATTCAAACAGAATCAAATAATTTTTTGCATACAGCCCTGAACTGTAGAGTACTCAAGACCTATTGTTTTTGGTGAAGATCGGTTTAGAGAAAGGGTTAGTTTACCTGCAAAGCTTTATGTTTTAACAAGAATGAAGTACTTAATTTTTATAAATAAAGATATTGATAAGAAGCTCATAATAATCCACTGTAGAAACGTAGATGAAATATCTATAAATGAAGAGGTTAGGTGAACGGGGTGGGGGTAATTTTCTATAAATGAAAATTATAGTTGAAGGGGGGGAGAATTTTTTTGTGTACTACGTTATCGGCAACAAAGAAGTAGTTCTTTGTTAAAATTCCTTCCCGGGCTGTTTAGCCGTAGTTCAATGTTTTCTGCAAAACCAGACTTTTCGGCAGTGCCATCGACTGCCATCATCAGTGAAAATCGAGTGCGAAAACGTGAGGTGGTATACGTTAGTGACCACAGTACTGTGGTTTAAGGCTGAAGCAATAAGTAGAAAGAAGTAGTTTCTATGGAAATATTTCATTTCGAATATGATTTTAAATATAAATCTTAGAACATGGAAGTCATGTATGGTTCTCCATACCGATATTTCTATGACGAACGATAACTGCCGTAAATTCAAACATAATCAAATAATGTTTTTGCATACATTCCTACATTGTAGAGAACTCAAGGCCTGTTGATTTTGGTGAAGATCGGTTAAAGGAAAGGGGTAGTTTACCTGCAACATTTTATGTTGTAACAAGAGAAATTTTTTCATGACGAACGATAACTGCCGTAAATTCAAACAGAATCAAATAATTTTTTACATATGTGCCTGAGTTGTAGAGGACCCAAGGCCTATTGATTTTGGTGAAGATTGGTTACGGGGAAAGGGTAGTTTACCTGAAACATTTTTTGTTGTAACAAGAGTAAAGTACTTTATTTTGATAAAGTATCCTGATAAGAAGATCTTAATAATCTACTGTAGAAAAGTAGATGAAATATCTATAAATGAAGAGGCTAGTTGAACGGGGTGGGGGTAATTTTCTATAAATGAAAATTATAGTTGAAGGGGGAGGGGATAATTTTTTATATATGTACTACGTTATCGGCAACAAAGAAGTAGTTTGTTGTTAAAATTCCTTCCCGTCCTGTTTGGCCGTAGACCAATGTTTTCTGCAAAACCAGACGTTTCGGCAGTGCCATCGACTTCCATCATCAGTGAAAATCGAGTGCGATAACGTGAGGTGGTATACGTTAGTGACCACAGTACTGTGGTTAAAGCTGAAGCAGTAAGTAGAAAGAAGTAGTTTCTATGGAAAATGATTTTAAACGTATAAATCTTAGAACATGGAAGTCATGTATGGTTCTCCATATAGATTTTTTGTATGATTATTGTTTACTACTTGTTTTATTCTTTATTGTTTTACTTTGTTTATTTATTTATATTTTAATTTATTTGCTTTTTCTAGGTACTAAATATTTGCTTTATTAGAAACGTTATACATTAATACAAATAAATTTAATTTACTTACTTAAACAGTACATAACAGTACGACAACCTTAAACCTAATGAAAATATCGGAACGTATGCAAAAAATTATTTGATTGTCTTTGAATGTGCGGCAGGTATCATTCGTCATAAGAAAAATTACCCTTGTTAAAACATAAAACGTTGCAGGTAAACTACCCCTTTCCCTTAACCGATCTTCACCAAAAACAATAGGTCTTGAGTACTCTACAATTCAGGGCTGTATGAAAAAAGTTATTTGATTCTGTTTGAATTTGCGGCTCTTATCGTTTGCCATAGAAAAAAAATCTACACACCGACAGGCACTTTTCGAAAAATGACTTTTTTCATGTTTTGAGGGTAGTACAATCAGAATCTGCAATTATCTCGAACACGATTTTTTTTGCCATCACCATACTTCCATTTCCTTATGGAACATGGAAGTAAAAACGTAGGAAATTCCAACGCAGCCTGATAATCAGCTGTTATTTAAAGTTGTGAATATTTTAAAGTTTCTTAAACCTATAAAACGATCCCTTGTTAGCTCTAAATGTTTCTGATCTGTCTCCTTTATCGTCCTGAATGTAAATAAAAATGCTTCTCGCTTTCTGTATGACGGTAAGCTGACATACCGGCATGTTACGCTGCGTTTGACCATCAACCCAAGCTTAGTTCAAGCGCACTGCTTCTCGACCGAGTTGTTTTAGTAAGAGATAATTTTGTTGACGTCGACGCAGATGTTTTTGTCTTTTCAGAATTTTTAAAAATTGTCTTAATTGTCGATGCTGAACAGGCTACAGCCACTTGACGCTCACCAGCTTGTAATCGCCTTAAGTACTTGTAATTTCACAACCAACAAGCTGATGCTTTTTGTTTGCATCTTATTTACAGGGTCGGGCTTTAAACCCGACATGACTGGCGATTCAAAACTGCAAATTTTGCAATAATAATACGTAAAAATAACACGAACTACCGATAAACACGAACCGTACGTAGCGTGGCCATCCTACCCCCCCCCACACCCAAATGTACCGTAGTAAATTGTTTATAAATAAACTGTACGTATTGATAACTAAATACAACTGAGTTGGGCTCGACTTTTCATCCATAAGCACTATGACGAATCAGCGCTAAGCGGGTATTACTGTACCGTAATTTCTCGCTGGGGTTTTTGTTAACAGATTGATTCTTGTTGCACGTTTGCGTTAAGACGGACGCGGTACCACCAAATTTGATAACTTGTAATCAGTAACAGTATCACTAAACGTATTTCTGAGCTACATTACATATCACTGAGGATGCAAATCACGGTTTCTTCAACACATTGAAGTTATTAAATCTTGAACAACGCTTGCGAAAGGTACGTTAAAATCTCAGTCTTCTGTGCGCAGACGCAGAAGGCACACAACACTTCAATGTCGTTGCCACTAAAACGTTTATACTTTACACCCCAACAAGTGTGTATTATCGATGCAATTACGCAGGACGGAATGGCCCGAATCGATTACTTGCGAGCTATCGTTGATCGGGATTGTTAGAGAAATCCAACACGCTGATTAAGGGAAGACAACACTCCTTGTAACTACGCTTCCTATTCTACTGTTCCAGCGGTTGCAACGTCTTCGGACAAGCGAAGTTAGGCGAGAAGCGGGCTGACTGAACTGCTACCGGAGTGATCGTCACTGTCTCTGGATTATCGAACGAGTTTTTAAATGAGTACTCATTTTTAACTCGACCTTTGGCATTTGCCGTCTGTCTCACGATAACTTCTGGACGCATCAGATTCCGTAAAACTTGCCCCCCGTGTCCATCCTTTTACCCCACGTACCATATGTTGTTTTTGAGATTGATTCCCCCCTCCCCTCCGAACAGGATAGCGGGGATGGAATTGTAATGGGATCAAATCTGTGGGAAAATAGCAAAAATCCATGTGGGAGTATTAAATTAAAGGAAACTTTAACCAAAATATGAATATATTGTTCATCTTCTAAATTTTCAACTTTAGTAATGCCAGGGCCCAAAAAGTGGATCACAATTTTCATAAAATCGCAAAAATCCATCCGAGTCATCAATTATAAAGAGTATTTTAACAGAAATCTGAATATAGCGTAGTTTTGAAAATTTCAAAATTTTAGGACACAAAGGACAGGGACCAAATATTTGGAAAAAAGTTGTAAACATCCAGCCGGGCATAAGACTAAAGGGAATTTTAACCCAAATTCGAATGTAATGTTTACTATGAAATTTTCTTTAATTTAGGGGCAGCAGCGGCCAAAAATGGAATTTACGCCTGGCATTTTACGAAAACTGTTAACGTGGCGGAAGGGGGTCAAGTTATGAGGAATTTTATTACTTACAAATACAAACTCGGTATACATCAGAATTAATATCTCTAAATACACCTTCCACAGTTTGCAACCACGTTCACAAAAAGATCTGGTATACTGTTATCAGTTTTCACACACACACACACACACACACACACACACACACACACACACACACACACACACACACACACACACACACACACACACACACACACACACACACACACACACACACACACACATTTGTGAAAAGTATTAGATATAGGCTTATAAGATATCTACGGACACATTTATAAACTTAAAATCTAGGACTAAATGCTTTGTCGTTTGGGCATTAAGGTTATAAATTTACCTAAAAATCCAATGCAGTATTTCAGAGTTTCTAGTGCTTATTGTATAATTTTCTGCTTTACAATTGTTATTTTACTTTTAAAAACGTACTCGGGGTTTTCGTAATTTTGCCGATAATTGAAAACTTATCCAATGCTGAAACTTACCTAATAATAAATATGTTTCGTTCACAGTAGTAAAGAGAGCTGGAGTTTGTGTTGTGTTGTAGCTGCTCTAGGCCATAAACGATATGACGCAGAGCTAAGGTTTTTTTTGGTATCGGCCATCTGAGGACCACATGCCAATTTCAATTCTTTATTTCTTATTCTTTTCTTTTTTCTCCAATATTCTTTCATCTTTTCACTATGTCTCTTCTTCCTGTCTTCAGTCCACTTAGTACCTGCGTTTTCTCTCTCCTAACCTGGGACTCCTTCCATTTTTTACACTTTTGCCCGAAAACGTATCTTTCAATTGCTTCTTCTGCGTTTATATTATTTTTTTCTAAATCCTTTTGGACTTCTTTCCCCACAGATACTTGAAGATCTATTTTATTAACCTACTGTCGTCCATTCTATATAAATGTCCAAAAAATAACAGTCTTCTCTTTCTCATTGATTCTGTTATATGTTCTATACTTTGATACATTTGATCATTACTTCTTAATTTCCAACCTTCGGAAGTTTTTCGTGGGCCTAATATTTTTCCTAATAATTCGTCCATCCAATATTTCTAGTTTGTCTAAATTATAATTCAATGCCAGGCATTCTGGCCTCACTACTGTACTGTAATGCCTTATTTTCGCATTTTTAAATATGCACTTTTTATTGTAAATATCTTTAGTTATACCATATGCTCTTTCCATTTTATGAATCCTTTCTTCTATAGCAGATTTTTCGAAACCATTCTCTTGGAATTATTTCCCCTAGGTACTTAAATTTTCTAACCATCTCTATTCGACCAATATCTGTTAGCACGAATTTTGGTGCATTTTTAATATTCGTGAGACATTTGTTTTTTCTGCAGAAATTCTTAAGCCTGTTCTACTGGCTATGTCCTCTAAAAAATTAACATTTAGTGGACTTTCCATACAGCAATTGAAATTGTATAGAGTGCAAAAGTAGGAATTAAATTCCGAGATAAGATCGGATTGTTAGTCGTGGTTTACTCCACTCGGTTTTTCCGCTCTCACCGCCGTTGGGAACTGAGATGTCTCATCCGCCTTTCCGCCTTTGAGACCGTTGACGGGTTTCACCTGTAACCCTAGGCAGGGGCCCTTAGTGGGTGCTATCATCCGGAGCCAGATGAACCCAGGTTTTTGAAGAGGTCTGCTCCTCTAAGACTTCCGCACGTCCTGCTGTTGGATCATTGAGATTTCTTCCACCATTCCGTCGGTTGGTCTTCACAGAGGTCCGTTAGCTACAGCTGAAGTTTGTTATTATTGTGAAAATTTATTACCCAGATATTTCTGTGTACTGAACTTTCATGTTTTTATAATTTATGAATTTTCTCACTTAATTTATATTATTATCATTATTATTACTCTTATTGTTATTGCCATCTCCAAGTCGTTCTTATTAAATTTAAAGTTTTCCCGGGACGTGCCCGATGGCTGCCAGATGATAACAGTGCTGGACGTTCCATCAGACAGGTTCCTAAAAACTAGGAAGGACACGCCAACGCGGTTAATAGCAGAGGAGCCGGAATAACCACGACTGGGGGTCGCGAGTAGTGCAGTGTCCCGAGTCTCAGAAAGGACTCCTGCCACTGGGTCTATTTGAGTTCTTTATATACTTTTTAGCTAATTATGGAGGGGTCTGAAGCGACCTGCGATTGGTTGATTATACCACCGGGACTAACAAACGAGGTCGCTACCAGGACTCACCTGGTCGCGGGGTGTATTTACCAAGTCCGGCAATGAGGGAATTGTGGGTCACTCTGTCGGAACGAACATAGAATATACGCGCCAGGCGTCTCACAGTGTCATCAAAACAGCGGACACCGAGTCCTCTCCTCAAAAGACGAGAAGAGTACCTCCGGGGGACTTTACACGCAAGCTTCAGTCCCCGGTCGAGTACGCGCTGGAGCGCTGTTCTATGACCACGAGCCAGGTATCCCCAAACAGGACAGGCGTAGGTAATCACGGGCAACACGTACGAGTTGACTATGAGCTTACCTAGCCGGGGGGTCATTGCCGGATTAGATAGCACGGGCCAGAGTCGACCGAGTTGCGCCGAAGCGCGTTGACGGATATATTGAGTATGGGTTCGCCAGGTGAGTCGGGAGTCCACGTGGAGCCCGAGGTACTTGACGCTGTTGGTCCAGGGTACCTCGACGGGGCCTACTTTAAGCGGCCGAGGCCGCTTGAGGAGCCGGAATTTTAAAACATCTTTATTTTATAAGGGCTTCAGGTCATGGTAGCACTGCCACTGGTGGCGAGACGAACGGCAGATGCTGCACGCTCCTGCCTCAGCGGCGGAACCTCGAGTGCACCGCGGTCGAGCTCCATGGTGCTCTCGGCGGTCTACTCGTGGTTTCCGCTTACAAGCCTCCACAAACGGAGCTCCTGTCGAACGATCTGGAGGCCGTCTTTGGAGCACACAGCAGGGTAGTCCTGGCGGGCGACCTGAACTGTAAGCACCCCGATTGGGGGAGCCGCTTGGCGAACCCAAACGGGACCCGCTTACGCAGGTATGCTGATGCGGCTCGGGTCACAGTCATGGGTCCTACCGGGCCTACATACTATCCCTCGAGGGCTAACTCCCGCCCTGACGTACTGGACATTGCCGCGGTCAGGGGCGTTTATTGCACGGTCCACGTCTCCGTCATTTCGGAACTGTCCTCGGACCATTGCCCTATCAGTGTGCACATAGCTACCCAGCACGCCACCGTCCGCGACGAGCGGCGGGTAATCGAGTGGGACCGCTTTGGCCCGGCGTTCAGTCGCCGCCTACCAGAGCATATCCCGCTCGACACTACCCAGCATGTCGACGAGGCAGTTGCCTTATTCGACACAGCCGTAGTCTCGGCGGTAGACGTGTCCTCCCGGATGAAGCCGGGGCTCACGCCCGACTATCAGCGGATCCCCGAAGAGGTGTCTCAGCTCGCTTGCGAGAGGAATCGCCTCCGGAGACGCTGGCAGAGGACTCGTGACCCGGCTGACAAGGCTGCGTTCAACAGAGCGTCCGGCAAGTTGCGTCGCGACATGCTGGCGTTCCGTAGACGCAACTGGGAGCTAGCTGTTACACACATGGATGGCCCTGCCGAGGACCGTAATGTCTGGCGGATTCCCAGTGCCCTAACGGGAAAGCGCAAACGCGCGCCTCTCCCCGCACTGGCCGGACCCGGCGGTCAACCCCTTGGCCGCCCCCTCGAAAAGGCAGAGTTCTTGGCTGACAGTTTAGAGCGTCAGTTCGCTCCCAACCCATCCAAGAACCCGGCCTTCACTGAGCAAATCTGCCGCGAGGTAGAGCGCTTTCTATCGGCCGATATCACAGTCCAGCCGGAGCCCATCTCCCCGGAGGAGGTCTCTGAGAGGATTGTTCAGCTCAAGCCCCGGAAGGCGCCTGGCCCGGACGGAGTCATGAATTCCGCCCTCCATCGCCTTCCGGAGCGAGGAACCCAGTTCCTCACTGACCTGTTCAATTCATGCCTCAGACTGGCCTATTTTCCGGTGAAATGGAAAACGGCTACCGTCATCGTGATACCTAAGCCGGGAAAGAATTCTTCTCGCGTGGAGAACCTCAGGCCCATCAGCCTCTTGTCCGCGACGTCCAAGGTTTTTGAGCGTCTGATCCAGCGTAGGATCCGCGACCATCTAGAAAGACTAGACGTGCTGATCCCCGAACAGTTCGGCTTTCGTGAGCTGCACTCCTCGACTCATCAGCTGATGAGACTCGTGGAATGCATAACCGAGGCTGGCTGCCAGGGCAAACAGACGACTGCGATCTTCCTAGATGTAGAGAAAGCCTTTGACCGCGTGTGGCACGAGGGTGTCCTGTACAAACTCACGGAAGTCCTTCTCCCAGACTGCTACGTTCACTTGATCGGCAGCTTTCTGCGAGACCGTAGCTTCCGAGTGAGAGTAGACCACGCTCTCTCTTCGGAGAGGCGTATTACCGCTGGCGTCCCTCAGGGAAGCGTCCTTGGGCCTCTCCTGTTCTCGTTGTTTGTCAACGACACGCCCCGAGTTCCTGGAGTGAAATTGTCGCTGTTCGCGGACGACACTGCGGCTTTTGCCTCAGAGCCGAACGCGAGTTATGCGGCAGTTAAGCTCCAGCGCCAACTCGACGCGTATGTCGGGTGGACCGATGACTGGAGAGTTGCCGTTAACGCTTCCAAGAGCGCCGCGGTAATATTCTCGCGAAAACGTAAGCGGCCTCGGCCGCTTAAAGTAGGCCCCGTCGAGGTGCCCTGGACCAATAGCGTCAAGTACCTCGGGCTCCACGTGGATTCCCGACTCACCTGGCGAACCCATGTACAGTACATCCGACAACGCGCTTCGGCGCAACTCGGTCGACTCTGGCCCGTGCTTTCTAATCCGGCAATGACCCCCCGGCTAGGTAAGCTCATAGTCAACACGTACGTGTTGCCCGTGATTACCTACGCCTGTCCTGTTTGGGGATACCTGGCTCGTGGTCATAGAACTACGCTCCAGCGCGTACTCGACCGGGGACTGAAGCTCGCGTGCAAAGTCCCCCGGAGGTACTCTTCTCGTCTTTTGAGGAGAGGACTCGGTGTCCGCTCTCTTGATGACACCGTGAGACGCCTGGCGCGAAGATTCTATGTTCGTTCCGACAGAGTGACCCACAATTCCCTCATTGCCGGACTTGGTAAATACACCCCGCGACCAGGTGAGTCCTGGAAGCGACCTCGTTTGCTAGTCCCGGTGGTATAATCCACCAATCGCAGGTCGTTTCAGACCCCTCCATAATTAGGTAAAAACATATATAATGAACTCAAATAGACCCAGTGGCAGGAGTCCTTTCTGAGACTCGGGACACTGCACAACTCGCGACCCGCGCTTCGCGGGAAGGACAGCACTGAGAAGGGAAAGTAACATGGAAAGGAAGTTGCTGGGGCTCTTCATATAGCATCAAGATAGAATTATGGGGGGGTCATCTAAAATCGCCCGAGGGCGTTTGACTCTTACAGGGGGTGGTGGCTCAGACGTACTAATGGTCCTCTCAGGAAGGGGAAGGACGAGGTCGCTGCAGAAGCAAAGAGAGTTTTGGCGAGCTACCGGACAAAGTCGGCAAGAGTAGGAACTCGAAGGCCTCCACGAATAACAGTATATCCGACCCTACCCTACTAACTTAACGTGCACTCGAGTTTAGAACACGTTTTGGAGACGAAAGTCGAGGACCTCCTGTACTGAAGTTAACTTGATACAGTTAGTTTTTCTTTGACTTATTCCTTTCCCTAAGTTATACAAATGTACAGTCAAGATATATTTATTCGGATGAGACATGTATCGAGCAGCGGTTTAATGTCCCGCGCGGAGCTCGATGGGGATGGTTTTGTAAACCTTCAGAAGGGCCGCCGTAAAACCCAAAACATATCGCCGGCCCTTATATGG
This sequence comes from Magicicada septendecula, assembly GCA_034769895.1. Taxonomy (NCBI): domain Eukaryota; kingdom Metazoa; phylum Arthropoda; class Insecta; order Hemiptera; family Cicadidae; genus Magicicada; species Magicicada septendecula. Next base: position 347,591,384 of record CM068376.1, read on the forward strand.
ACCACAATGGAAAGAACTCGAAGCGACTAAGAGACATATTTCATCTGCGAAAATCACACACACACACACACTATCACCGGACAAAAGGCTTGTCGCATGACAAATGGCGCCAATCGTACACTCTAATGTTTTTGGTGGCCCTAAAAAGGACCGTGTGGCGAGAAGGCTGATGTTGGTTGTGCCGCGCTGAGATGTTCGGCGGCTGCGCCCCCTGATCGTGGCGTACTGCAGTCCTCTTCATTCGGCATCGGTTGTAGAGTCGGCTGCTGGCCCAGCGACGTCCTATCGCTGGCGCGGAACTGGAGGGCGAAGACGCAAGAACGCCGGTTCTTTTCTTCGGCCGTTCCTTCCGGCTGACTCCGCGTCGTTGTCGTCCGAGAGAGGAGAGGAAATGAAGTGCGTCCGATGGCGTGGCGATGAAGAGTGCGCCAAAATTTGCATTGCATTGTTTTTCTAGCGGCCCTGGTTTTATGCACTACCCAGGATCGCTGATTGACTCGCTCCGAGCACGTTAGTTGGTCTCGTCTCGGCTGCTGATCCCTGATTGGCTCGCTGTGTCCGCCACTGGTAACGGAGAGCAGATGTTCGCAAACCGCTGCCGTCACAACACACACAGAATCAGAACAGAATCAGAAAGAACAGACGAGGAAGACACTTCTGCTCCAGCCTTGGACTGATCAGGACTGCTCTTCTTAGACTGCTCTCTCAGCTCTCTCGCTGGACCATCTCTACGGCTTTGCTGCCTTCGGCCACCTCGCCTTTCGACGAGGGATAACTTCTCTTCGTGGGAACCAAGCCAGCTGCTGCCGGTGAACTTAGTAGCTGGTAGAAGAAGCAGCTGGCCGAAGTTTGCCCTTGTAAGGACCACCTGCGCCGGAACAACATCTTGCCGGACAGGAAAGAAGATTGCTCTGGGCTCACCTGGTGAGTGCCGCATTTCCAGTGTGTAATTCCTAACTTGTTCACGACCGTTAGGTAGCGCTGCCCCGGACGATCCTTGCAAGCCCCCACCAGTGGTAAGCGAGCTAGGATATCGCCGGGGTAAAGGGGCCAGTGGACACCAGTCTTGGTAAGGACTGGTATTCAACGAAGCTGGTCGTTAGCCCAGCTCCTCCCGCATCGTCGTGAACAAGGAAGACGCGCGGGTAATCCGGCTTCGGCCGGACCCGAGATCCCTGGCGTCTGGCAGTGACTGCCTAGCAGTCTCTGCCCGGCAGCCGTCGCACCTGGCCAGCATGCCTTCTACAGGCAACGGCCCAAGTGCCGAGTCGCTCGGCCCCGCCTTGCTACCCCATCTGGGCGACTCGCCCGATTCGCCTCGGGCGATGGAGACGGACGATCCTCTCCCCAACCCGATTCCCCCTCTGCCGGCAGACGAGTCGGCAAGAAGCCCAAGAGGACCCACACACCTGGATCCACTTCCTCACAGACCTCGGCCATGGACATTGGACCTTCTCAGGGCCCACAGGTCGCGGTTCCGACTACTTCGACAGCAGCTCCGGCTGCTGCCGCTGTTGGTCGTGCGCCGCCCCTGTACGTCCATAGCGTATCCAATGTCGCCGCCTTATACAGACGGCTGATCGCGGCCCACGGCCTGTCGGCCGACAAGCTTGACCTGAAGCTGCTTGGCGGTGATACGGTCAGGATTGTCGTCCGCCAGCTCGAGGACCATCGCTTGGTCGAGGCCTTCCTCCAAGCGCATAACCTGCAGTATCACACCTTTACTCCTAAGCGCGTCAAGCCCTTGTCGGTAATTTTGCGAGGGCTCGACGCGCACACTGATCCTCAGGAGATCCTTATGGAACTCCGCGACCTCGGGTACCCGGTGCAGGCAATTTTCCGCCTGTACACTCACTCAGAAACCCGAGTACCTCTCCCGCTCGTCCGTCTCCAGCTCGAGAAGGGCGAGGCTGCAGACAAAATTTTCCACCTGACGCGGCTGTTTGGCTTCCGCGTCCGGGTGGAAACCAGTCGACCCCAGGGCAAGCTTGCGCAGTGCCACCGGTGCCAGAGGTTCGGCCACCACACCGACGTCTGCCGCAATGCCCCGGCCTGTCTCCGATGTTCTCTGGGACATTCAACACAGGCCTGCACTGTGGCGGACAAAACCAAATTTCGCTGCATAAATTGTGGTCAAGGCCACGCAGCGTCTAACGTAAACTGCCCGGTCTATAAGGCGGAGCTCCTGCGGAAGCAAAAGCCGCAGGGGCCCCTCCCGAAGCCACGGCAGCCAGTTATGCAACCCCAACCTAGACAGCCTAAAATGCAGGCTAGGCCTAAACCTTTGGCACAACCGGCACGGCGCGCGCCCTCTCCGGCTCCACCTCCAGCCCCTACAAAGGCAACTAAACGTACCGCGTCTCCTTCCACAGCAGAGACACGCCCAGTAGCTGTTATCTCGGTTTTGGAGCCGGAGAATGAACCCTCCACCTCCGCGGAACCTCCCACTCCCGCCTCTGAACCAGAGGTAGCCTCGCCGCCCCTGCCACCTCCGCGATTTCCGCGAGCAGGCATCAAACCCAGGAACAAAGGGATACCCACAACGGATGCTCGGCCCCGAGCTCCTGCCTGCCCACAGCCCAAGAAAAGTCCTGCTTCCCGGTATAAGTCCGACGAAGCGCAACAGCGTACTTTTCCTGCCGCTGATCCAAAACCGTCTGGCCCTGGTCCTATGGCTTCCACCATGACCCGATCTGCCGTAACACCTGGTCGCTCTTATGCGGCCTCAGTTTCCAGGCAAACCACCCAGTCCGTCAGTTCCAATGACGCACAGTTCGTCCGCGGCTTTCTGTCTAGCTACGACCTCCCGAAAGTCGCATCTCTCTTCAGGTCCATCCGAGCCCGCCTGGAAACTGCTGACCCAACTGAGAGATTCATGCTCTTGGTGGAAGCCTGCGAAGTCATAGGTCTTCTATGAACCGAGCCCTTAGACGAGATCTCTCGCTCGTAGCCTGGAATGCTAATAACATCGGTACCAAGCATTCCGACCTTCTTGAATTCCTGGCTCGGTTCAAACCCGACGTACTTCTCCTCGGGGAAACCCACCTGACCCCGGCGAACCGGTTTCGATTACCTAATTACGTGGTTTATCGGGATGACCGAGTTGGCCGACGAGGAGGCGGCACGGCGATCGCGGTGAGGACCTCCATAGGTCATCATCGTGTCGCTTTGCCGCAGCTTACCAACCTAGAGGCCACCGCCATTGAGGTCCACGGAGCTCTTGGCGGCGTCCTCGTGGTCTCAGCTTACAAGCCCCCACAAGCTGAACTCCTTGTCAGCGACCTGGACGTCATCTTCGATTCCCATCGAAGGGTAATTTTGGCCGGCGATCTGAATTGCAAGCATCGCGTTTGGAATAGTCGCCTGACTACTCCGAACGGGAGGCGCTTGCTCAGTTTTGTTGAATCGCGCCGGGCGATGGTGTTTGGTCCAGCGCAACCCACGTTCTTTCCGTCACTGCCTAACGCGGCTCCCGATGTTCTGGACATCGCGGTGACCCAAGGAATTGTCTGTCCGGTCGAGGTATTCTCACTTACGGAGCTGACATCCGACCACAACCCTATCTTGGTCCACGTCGCTACCCAGCACGCCTATGCACGTTCTGACAAGCAGAAGGTCATCGATTGGGATCGCTACGGCCCGGCCTTGTGCCGTAGATTGCCGCCAGCGGCCCCACTCGATTCCGTTCGCCTCCTAGACGAAGCAGTTGCGGGAATCGAAGAGGCAATCATCTCGGCTATAGGCGTGTCTTCACGTACGCGAGCTGGCTTCACGCCTGACTACCAACGCATCCCTGAGGAAGTCTCTCTTCTCGCTCGCGAGAGGAATTACTTCCGGAAACGTTGGCAGAGGACCCGTGATCCGGCCGATAAGGCAGCATACAATCGGCTCACCGGACGACTGCGTGGCAGTCTGAAGGCGTTCCGACGTAGCTGTTGGGAACTCGACGTGGCCCGAACGGGGGATGCGGACCCGCAATCTCACCCGTACAGAATACCTACCGCATTGACGGGACGGAGGCGCCGACCTCCACTTCCCGCCATTGTTGGACCGTTCGGTCGACTCCTGGGTCGCCCGGAGGAGAAGACCGAGTACTTGGGCTTGTGTTTCGAGCGTCAGTTCGCTCCCAACCCGCCCATGGACTGGGACTTCGACGAACAAGTCGAGATGGCTGTGGAAGACTTTCTGTCTCTTCCGATCACGGCGGAGCCCGAACCCATCTCTTTGGAAGAGGTCTCAGATCGGCTCGCTGAACTTCAGCCAAGAAAGGCTCCAGGCCCGGACGGTGTTACCAACACCGCTCTACGACTTCTTCCCGAGCCTGGAGTTCAATTCTTGACTGATTTGTTCAACGCGTGTCTTAGACTGGCCTACTTTCCCAAGAAATGGAGAAAGGCGACGGTTATCGTGATCCCGAAGCAGGGAAAGGATACCACCCGCTCGGAAAACCTCCGGCCTATCAGCCTACTTTCCGCTACGTCCAAGGTTTTTGAGCGCCTCGTGCAGCGTCGTGTACGAGAGCATCTAACCAACTTTGACGTGCTGGTCCCCGAACAGTTCGGCTTTCGTGTGGGGCATTCGACCACTCATCAACTGATGAGACTGATGGAAAGCATCACGGAAGCCGGGTGTCGGAGAGAACGGACCGTTGGCTGTTTCTTAGATGTTGAGAAAGCCTTCGACAGCGTATGGCATGATGGCCTTTTATTCAAACTTAGGGAAGTCCAGCTCCCGGACTGCTACCTCCATCTGGTTGCTAGCTTTCTGACGGAGAGGACCTTCTGCGTGAGAGTTGGCGATTCTGTCTCTTCCGAGAGACGAATCACAGCCGGCGTCCCTCAAGGTAGCGTTCTAGGCCCCCTTCTGTTCTCGATCTACGTCAACGACGTGCCGAGACAGCCTGGAGTCCAGATGGCCCTCTTCGCTGACGACACGGCCGTATTTACGGCCGATCGTCATGAGGAAAGGGCCGTCCTACGACTGCAGCGCCAGCTCGACACGCTCGTGGACTGGACTGAGAATTGGAGAGTGCAACTCAACGCCACCAAGAGCGTAGCCGTCGAATTCTCCAAGCGACGGAAGAACCCCGTTAGGCAACTACGTATCGGCAGAACGTACTTGCGCTGGTCCAACGAGGTCAAGTACCTCGGCTTACACCTCGACCGTCGGCTCACCTGGCGTACCCACGCACAGACAGTTCTAAAGCGAGCATCCACTCGCCTGTGCGCACTGTTTCCACTCCTGATCAGCTCAGCCATGACCAGGAAATTGGGTAGGATGATCGTCGGCGCGTATCTGCTGCCGGTCATTACCTACGCCTGCCCGGTCTGGGGTTACCTCGCCGCAATGCATAAAAAGAAGTTGCAGAGCGTCCTCGACAGGGGGCTTCGGCTAGCGGCCAAAGTCCCCCGTCGCTTCTCATCTCGCCTTCTAAGGAGAGGACTTGGCGTCCGCTCCTTAGACGACACTTTCAGGCGGCTTGCACGCAAATTTTATGCACGTGCGGCGAGG